>JAXCGZ010020810.1:135000-140000 GCA_037179515.1 Halocaridina rubra | reverse complement strand
ATTCCAAGTCATTTCCAACTATTCTCGTCATTACTTGCAGCTTCTTAATACGTCTCCTTTGTGGGACCGTATCAAATGCCTTCTGAAACCCTAAGAATATGTAATCCGCCCAGTCCCCTCTATCCTGCTTACCTCATATTAGTATTCTAATAATTTTGTTGCTGTTGATCTGCTTTCTCTGAAGACATGTTGTCTCACTTATGAAAAGTTGAAGAATTTCTCTTATGAGCTATGCTATCCCTCCAAATCCCTCTCAGATCTTTCAAGCCTTAATATTCTACAGACCTTAGGAAAAACTGTGACATTGTTTATGTTCCAACTTAACTTATTCTCCGTAACTGATACTATATCTGCCTTGATGTTGTCAATTCTATCTTTTTATTCTACTGCTTTACCAACTACCCCATCAACACTTGTGAAGAGAATTTTCTATGAGGCTGCATCCCTTGATCTTCTAGCATTATCTTCTTTATATCCCCTTTGATTGGAAGAACTCTGAAACAAAAAATTTTCTTCCCTTTTCATATATTCCCTCATTTAACCTTCTAGCTTCTTGCAATAAGTTTTTGCCCTTCCTATCTCTTCCTGTGTTCCGTATGGTCTAATGAACACTTGTTCTGAATTATTAAAGGTCATTAGGTTTTATTTTGTTTCATTAATATTTCTCTACAAGAGTCTCCTCTCTCAAAGGTTACTTTAGCTAGTCTTGCCTGTCCCTCCTTAGAATATTTTACAATTTAATGAATGCTTAACAATATTCTCTGGACCGCATACTACTCCAAGCTTCCTTATTAGGTCTAAAACCTTAGCTTTATATTGTTCAAGTTTACCCTGCCATGTTGACTCCTTGGATTTACTTATGCCTGAAATTACCACTGTATTCTCTTTATCAAGTGCCTATTTGATCAGTGGATTACCCCTTTCAATCACAACATCTTTCATTTTTTCTATTATTATTTCTCTGTAGTCAACCATTTTACAAATTCCGCTGCCACCTCCCTCACTGCTTCTTTTACTACCACATATTGCTTTACTGCATCTGCAAAGGAAGTTTTCATGACCTCATGTTCCGTATTCAACTCCTGAAATTCGTTTCTAAATTGTTCAATGTTTTCCTTCATCGGGACTTTCCAAACTGCAATCTTGTTTTTCTCAGAAGTGAGCAGTGAATTAATATTTAATATATTCAGGTTGTCACTCAAATGTTTGTTGTTATCTTCTTGTATAGAAATTCTGGTTTCTAGTTCACTCTTTTCCCCTTCCAGATTATTTATTCGTTTTTCAGATTCTTTTCTCTCTTCCCCTAATGACTTATTATATTCCTGAATAGATTTATTATCTCTCCGAGTGTTTCATTCTCTTTCTTTTCTCTAGCCATATTCCGAGTAATATCATCCAGGTTTTTTACAAGGGTCTCAAGGTCCCTGGCTTCTTGTTTCAGGCTCCTAAGAGCTAACCCCCCCCCCTTCTACAACCCCCGGAGATGCTTTACCTAACTTTTCCCGACCATTGGAAGGGGGGGGGGGTATGAAACAGAGATGGTTTCATTTTGAAGTTTTGCGTCTCACCGAATACAGAAAAAAAGTTTTTATCAAATTCACACAGAATTGCTATAATTTCTGATAAGTACTTAGTTACTTAGTTCAGCTCTCTTCTGGCAACACATATCCTAACTTAAAATTTGGCTTTGGTAATTAAAACAAAAACAAAAACCCACATGAAGGAAAGCTCGAATACGCAATCGTGGAAAAAAACACTTGATCCTTTGAACAACTGTTTCTGCTATACTTTCTTCTTGACTGATAAACCTAACATTTCAGAAGAAAATGAGCGTATGTATATATATATATATATATATATATATATATATATATATATATATATATATATTATATATATATATATATATATATATATATATATATATATATATATATATATATATAAGCGTGTGTGTGTGTGTGTATATGCATATATATATATATATATATATATATATATATATATATATATATATATATATATATATATATATATATATATATATATGTGTGTGTGTGTGTGTGTGTGTGTGTGTGTGTGTGTGTGTATGCATATATATATATATATATATATATATATATATATATATATATATATATATATATATATATATATATATATATATATATATATATATATATATATATATATATATATATATATATATATATATATATATGTATATATATATATATATATATATATATATATATATATATATATATATATATATATATATATATATGTATATATATATATATATATATATATATATATATATACATATCTATATATATATATATATATATATATATATATATATATATATATATATATATATATATATATATATATTATCTGCTGTAGTAGCTTAATCGGTTATGGCACTATAACTGAAGCTTGCAAAGCAAATTCGAGTCCCACTTTATTTAAAAATTATTGTGGATAATTATATTGTTAAACATTACTCTTTCATTGTGAATACATATACTTAAGCTACAAGTACAATGTAAAAAGTTGTTAGAAAGAACGAAGGAAGAAATGCTTGCATGTACTGGCTATATGATACGCAGATTTTTTCTGTTGTGGTAGATTGGTCGGTTATGGTAGCATGATTCCTTATCTTCTATTCAAATAAACATTCGTGGATGATAGTATTACATAAAAGTATATATATATATATATATATATATATATATATATATATATATATATATATATATATATATATATATATATATATATATATATATATATATATTATATTTACAGATTTTCTCTGCTGTAGTAGATTGATCGGATAAAGCAGCATGACTATAGATTCTCTTCTAATTTTTTTTTTGTGGATTATAGTATTATATATATATATATATATATATATATATATATATATATATATATATATATATATATATATATATATATATATATATATATATATATATATATACCGCTACCGCATATGAAATTTGTTGAATATTGCAGAAGTGCATATACCAAAGTGCAATATAACTAAGGATACTGATATTCCAGCTACTGGGGCTGAGGTAACTCAGTGGTAGAGTATGCGAGTCGGGAAGCGAGTATCGTGCGATCTCACCGCTGGGCATTAGGTAGGGCAGCCTGCTTTATCCCCCAAGCTCCAATATGTCTTTGTCACCCTCCATTCGAATGGGGATTAGTTGTGACACATTAAAGGGCCCATATACCAACATTCAAGCAATCATAGCAATTATACCATGGTTTATTTTAATTCTGTGCAATAGCCAAATTATACTTACCTTCTGTTACAATGCCCTCTTTAGAACTCTATTCCAAATGTACGCAAAAGTTATTAATAAGCATTCACATATAATTCGAGAAGCCGCCTATATATTAATGTTGACTACTTATCAGTCCATTACACTCATCCAGTCTCAATTACGCAATTCCATCTTGTGTCCACCCCCTTTCTAGGCGGATTAATAGTAGCACATAAAACGGCAGACAAAACGCTACTCTTATGCATGACATAATTGTACTTTACTTGCACCATTGATTGATTCAATGAAAAAAGAGAAAAGTAGGTGTAAATATACTGGCAGATTTGTCTCTGGAAGTGCATATAAATGGGATGGTCAGGACTGCATATATAAATGTAAGGGTAGCCTTCAGATTCATGGACAAGGAAATGTTCAGAAATATATATGTAATTTATGTGAAGTCAGAACTTGAATATGCACCACTCTTTTGGAATCCACACTTTATAATGCATACAAATAAGCTGGCATAAGTTCAAACATCCTTCAATACTGGTGCCAGAAAGAAGCAAAACCAGTTATCAGGAGAAGCTGAGGGAATTAGACTTACCATATCTTCAAGCTAGAAAAGTTTAAAGACATGCTACGAAACTGGTGCCAGAAATACGCATTCTTAGTTATAAGGAGAGGCTGAGGGAATTAGATATACCTTCACTCGAAGCTAGAAGCATTAGGGTGGATATGGTGACGGCTTTAAATTCCTTCATGGTTTTGACAGAGGCGATTGGGATCGATATTTTGATACGGCTGGCACTAAAATTAGAGGTCATAGTTTGAAGATTCATAAGAAAATTTCTTTGCAGGATATAGGAAAGTACTTTTTGTAGTGTAAGAATAGTTGATGATTTAAATTTGCTGAGCAAGGAGGTAGCTAATACTAATTCAACTCATAATTTTAAGGATAAGCATGATAAGTATTACTGAGTACAAAAAGGGAACCGACCTTGAGACGGGGATTTACAGACATATGGCTCTTTCCTGTAAGCACAATTAGGTTATTGCATAAATACAGACATACATACATATATATATATATATATATATATATATATATATATATATATATATATATATATATATATATATATATATATATATATACACACACACACACACCCATTACAAAGTCTCTCTCTACCAGATCTTCGCCATGGGAAAGTAGTGAGGTCCTTTTGATCGGGATTTGATAACGGCCAACAACAGCAAAATCCAGTATTTTCGTTTATGTAAAACTGCTCCATAATAGTTCCCACGCAAATAGTATACTCAGTTAGTTTGCTAAACTGAGGGGGAACTGCCATACATGGAACTATATTACTTCTGCCTTCGTTTTCATGTTGTCTTTGGGGGGAAAAATTGTATAAACTGAATATGGAATGAAAACTGTTGTCGTCGTCTTCGGAATAAGGACTGGCAAACACACGCCGATCACTTGCTTGAAATGTATTTAAGCTTTTCCATTTTTTTTTTTATTTTAATTAAGCACCACTTCCTGGAAGCTATTTAAATATTTCCTCAGTGTTTTTTGTAAACACTTGTTTACCCGATATCTTGTTACTTTTTCAGTTATATTTTCATTCCATTGAATATTTACATATATACAAATGTCTGTTTCTTCTGGAAAATGGAATGTAAATTATAGCGTCAAACTTGACAGTT
>JAXCGZ010020810.1:125000-130000 GCA_037179515.1 Halocaridina rubra | reverse complement strand
TGGGTTTCATTATTTTACTCACAAACACTATCATCATACCTTTTCTAAACATCATGAATGCATTCAGCATTTACCAGTTCATCGCTTAGCGAATTCCAAGGATCAGGTAGTCTTACAATAAAAAAGTACCTCCTTACAACCTGCAAAGAAGCTTTCCTACAAAGTTACATACTATGATCTCTAGTTCTAAAGCTACCCAATATACCAAATTTTGACAGGGCAGCCTTCTTAACTTATGTAAGTGTACGTATGTAAATACAGATAATGAAAGAAAAATAAGACTGTACTGGAAAGTCTGCTTTGCTGACTGGATAGATTATCTGTTCAAATGGCTTTTATGGATTATTATAATACAAACATTTAATTATATTAAACCTCCTTGGCATATGAAAAAGAAAGGATAGTTCATAAAACACTCACGGAATTATTGTTGATATTCCTGATGGTACAAGAAAGGAAGGCATGCATCCCGAGCTGCACCGAAACGCTGGTTGGCGAAGAAGGATCAAAATATGGTTGAAGAGGAAGCGTTATAGCGACCCTACTGCTTCTTGCCACGCGAAGTGGCGGGTGGTCAAGTTCCTGTGATGGAGGAGGAAAAGAAGTGGAAGAGAAAGTAAAAGAATGACGGGAAGGAGAAGGAACAGAGGAATGGTTGAGTAGTTGAGAAGAAATGAAATTATTGCTCTTGGGAGATGTGATTTCTTGTATACTAATATTTGGTCTATCATGTTCAGAATCAGTTACGTCGTTGAGAGGCGTTGTTAATGCTGAATATGCATCTTTAACGGGATCTTCATTTTCATTCCATAAAGTCAAGGCACCAATCTTCGCTTTCAGGCTGTCAGTGACTGGAGCTGAAAAACAAAAAAAAACAGACTACGTAATATACCTTTATATATTTCTTTCCTCTTAGGTTATGTATATTTGAAGCATGTGATATTATTTCCATGTTACTATTCTCACTTCTCAGTTAATCATTTACCTTCTGGAGAGAGGAGGGAGTGTGCTTGGGCAGGCGATAATTCATTTTGTGTAAAAATGAGCCAGCATTTTATTGCGAAGATATACACGAGCGAAGACATTTCAAAGAGTATTTTTGAAGCTAATCCTTAAGTTTAGTATATCCTGATTTGTCCTTTATTTCCATTCCTGGCTTCATTTCAAAAGGACTCTCGCCAATGACCAATTTTCCTACGAAGAGATATAGAAATGAATATTTTCGTTGCTCTATTTCTGCATATATTATTCAACTCTTCAGTAGTTTATTTTATCTACAAATAGGTTGAATTACCCCCCCCCCTAGTCCTCATATTGCCATTAGTAAAGGAATATATTGACGGAGTGAGACAGCTGGTTGATAACGCACCTGCAGAATTTGAAGTCAAATAATATTCACTTCTTTTCTTGCTCCACTATTCCTGCCTTATTCACTATAACAGATACGTGGCAATCACCGGCAAGTCTTAGACTCTGTAAAAAAAAAAAAAAAAAGCACCTCTTCAAGAAAATGTATTACAGATTTTTTTGAATGCTGAGAAACATCAATTAATAAGTTGAAAAGTCAAATTTCATACATCATTAAAAAAAAATATTCTGTTAACTGTGATAAGTACTAAGCTTGCAATCCCGCATATATATTACTGACCGTGATCAGATTTGGACCTGCTCGAAAACGATCCTGAAAGAATTTTTCCACTGGGCATTTATATTATTATTATTATTATTATTATTATTATTATTATTATTATTATGGCATTTATATTATTATTATTATTATTATTATTATTATTATTATTATTATTATTATTGTCATTGTTGTTGTTGTTGTTGTTGTTATAATTATTATTATTATTATTATTATTATTATTATTATTATTATTATTATTATTATTATTATGATTATTATTATTATGATTATCATTATTTTTTGGCCACTCGTAGGATCAAAAATACAGAGGAGGGGATTCCCAGTCCCCCCGTTCCATCAAATTTAGTCGACTTTTATGACAATCAGGGGAACACGAAGGAAGTATTCTACTTCCTCTTTCAGGGAGAAAAAGTTGAGATATGTGTGGATCGTGGTGATTGCGTGTTTCTTGACTCGGCCACACCCCTTTATTAGGGCGAATGGGCTCATGTATATGTACATGTATATGTATGTTGTTGTTGTTTCGGTTTTACGTCACGGACTCCCTTTTCAACCAAGGGCTAAGTAAAGATGGAATCCTCAAAGGAAAAATGTATCATACACTTTGAAACATAAAGTAGTCGCCGTGGGAGAGAGAATCCTCAAAGGAAAAAATGTATCATACACTTTGAAACATAAAGTAGTCTCCGTGGCAAAATGGTAGTGTCTGCGACTCTGAGGCGGCAGGTCGAGGGTTCGCGCCCCGTCACAGACTGAGGTTAGTAAGGGCATACACTCAGGGTAACGATTGCATCTGCCAAAACAAGTCCTTCGTAAGAAGGCAACCGACCTAGCCCTTAGTAGAAAAGGGAGTTCGTGACGTAAAACCGAATCCATCCATCAATCCACACTCTGAATCATAAGATAAAGATGCAGGAACCCTAGTTACACCCCAGAACTACGACTCATGGTTGACTCTTCTTGATCCAGCCTGAGTGAGGAATCATGCATTAATTCTTCAGATTGCAGGAGGTCTACGCGAGCATGAGGTGCCCAACATATGCTACCACAGACAACGTAGGAGCCGTTTTATGCTGAACAGAAATTTGGAGATCCTTAAAAGAAAATCAGGTGAAAAGTCGGATGAAGATGCTTGGAATAGTGGAACCGCAAAGCGACAGTACAGAATGCCATCCACATCAAGAGTGTTTCAGCCTGAATGTATATTCTGTGGAAAAGATAAATTCTTCAAAAGAACATCAATATGCAAAAACCTTATCAAGGTCAGACAGCTGAGGGTTGATGAGAGACTTCGACAATGTGCTGCATAGAAACAACATGACAAGTTCCTAGTCATCACAAGTCAGAACATTGTAGCCGTGGAAGCTTATTATCATAACTCTTGTTACAGACATTATACTAAGAAGTCCTTAAATATCAAGTTATACGATCGGCAAGCAAGGCTGAAGATGAATCTGAAGCACCTTACAACAAAGTTTCGTTTGACGCTTATGCTGACCTTTTCTCCTTCATAGGAAATGAAATGCTGCCTGATAAGCTGATTGTTCCAGTAGCCACGTTTTCATCTAGAATGGAGAATTTCATGCATGCTAGAGGCTTTACAATGACAGACTCTGTGAAGAAGCACATTAGACGGAGACTAGAATCGGAATTTGGTGACATGTTTCATATATATTTAAGGATGAAGCTGGAAAACTGATAGCAGTTCCAAGCAATGTTACAATGCAATATTTGGTCCTAGAAAAAAGAAAACTTAAAAATTATCTGAAAATTATGAGGACAGAAACAAGTGACATAAACTGCATAATTCACCAGGCATCGTGTTATGTTCACTCATCAATACATGAAAACTGTGCAACATCTCCATGGCCCTATCATCCATCTGATGTCACTGAAGAGGCCATGAATCTAACATGTCTCCTGCAACAGTTCTTGACTGGTGTTCTCACTGGGGAACCTGAAAATGAAAGCCCATCCAAAAGAGTAAAATTACTAATACAATCTCTTGGTCAGGATCTGATCTATGACACAACACTGGGAAGGCAGTAAGCTCCAAAACATTTCTTGCTTCCATATGCTATCAGAACATTAACAGGTAATACTGAATTAAATCATATGATAAACAGGCTTGGGCATGGTGTATCATACTCACAACTTGAAGAAAAGGACACAGTCCTCTGCTTACAGAAATTAGGTGCTACACAGAATCAATAGATGGCCTTACCTACTCCTTTGCAGCCAAGTATTTTAACAACTTTGGCATGGGATGATACTGACAGACTTGAGGAAACCCTCAAGTCTGTCAAGGGAACCTCTCATCGTGTTAATGGCAATGCTGAACAACCAAAAACATTTGGTCCTCACTTTCCAAAACTTGCTCCTCCAACTGTTGATAAGAAAAAACAAAGAACTATTTCTGCAGAGCACACCGAGTTGCAAACTTACATTGCTGGAAAGAGAGTAGGTCCACAGCCATTGCAGACAAGTACAGTGAACAGTAAGGAAGCTGATGAAACCGAAGACACAGCTCATAGTATCAACTTCATCTGGATTCTTCACAGACTTTCAGCTGTTGAAAATGGAAACATCCCAAGCTGGACTGGATTCAACATAAAAATGAGAAATGACATCTCCATCAAAGAAGACCTCCTGTGTTACCCCCCAACAATAAACGCCCCTGTAACTGATCTGACAACAGCCTTTGAAATTTTGAATCAGTCTGAGGCTATCAAAACTGAACTACAACTGCCAGGTATTGTCATTGTCGTAGATCAAGTCAATTTTTGCAAAAGCATCTGAGATTACCTGGAGACACAGTGTTTAATATGCCAATGTCATTATCAGAATGGGGGCATTCCATACCATCTGCAATGAGCTCGCTGTCCTGGAAAGAGGTTTCAAGATGCTGGCTTACGTGATACATGTATTGAATCTGGTGTTGTTGCACAAGTTTCTGTTAATGGGGTTCTTAAAGGTAGAATATACAACCGAGCTGTAAGACTTCACAAACTTGTGTAGGAGGCTTTGATGAGCTTAATATGGGAACAGTTCATGTCACAAGTGGAAGCAGATGAACATGAGCACCTGAAAGTTCAAGATACCCTAGCCAAGTAAAGCAGTATAAATCTAAAACAGGAAGATATTTCCACTTTCTGGCAGACTCAAAGCTTTATAGAACTCAAGACATTTTGATCTCAGTTCCTTGACCATCTTCGCAAGTCATATGGTGATTTTTCAGGATGTCTTACATTGAAATGGCTGAGGACATTATTTTTGGCTTGCTGCATGCATCCCGTGAAGGGAACTGGGAGCTCCATGTGCATGCCATCAGAGCACTGATTTTCTGGTC
>JAXCGZ010020810.1:0-120000 GCA_037179515.1 Halocaridina rubra | reverse complement strand
TATATATATATATATATATATATATATATATATATATATATATATATATATATATATATATATATATATATATATGTAGTCGCCGTGGCTCAACCGGTAGCGTCAGCGACTCTGAGGCGTCAGGTCGAGGGTTCGCGCCCCGTCACGGCCTGAGGTTAGCAAGGGCATGCACTCAGGGTAAGGATTACATCTGCCAAAACAAGTCCTTCGCAAGAAGGCAACCGTCCTAGCCCTTGGTTGAAAAGGGAGTCCGTGACGTAAAACCGGAACATATATATATATATATATATATATATATATATATATATATATATATATATATATATATATATATATATATATATATATATATATATACACACACACACACATATATATATATATATATATATATATATATATATATATATATATATATATATATATATATATATGTGTGTGTGTGTGTGTGTGTGTGTGTGTGTGTGTGTGTGTGTGTGTGTGTGGATACCTAATTGTGCTTACGGGAAAGAGCCCAAAGCTCGTATCTTCCCGTCTCCTAATCGGTTCCATTTTGTACTTATTGATACTTATCATACCTGTCCTTAAAACGATGGATTGAGTTAGCAATAACTACCTCCTCGCTTAGCGAATTCCAATTATCAGCTACTATTACACTAAAAAATTACTTCCTTACATCCTGCAAAGAAGTTTTACTACAAAGCTTCAAGCTATGAAATCTCGCTCTAGAGTCAACCATATCAATATATCGATCCCTATCCACTCTATCATAACCATGAAGGAATTTAAGGACTGTCACCATATCCCCCCCTCAGTCTTTTAGCTTTGAGTGATGGTAAGTCTAATTCCCTCAGCCTCTCTTCATAACTGAGATTGTGTATTTCTTGCACCAGTTTCGTGGAATGTCTTTGAACTTTTTCAAGCTTAACCACGTGCTTTTTCAAGTGCGGATTCCAAAATGGGGCTGCATATTCAAGTTTTGACCTCACATAGGTTGTATAAATATTTCTGAACATTTCCTTGTCCATGTGCCTGAAGACTACCTTACATTTGATAAGAAAGCATATGCTGCCCTTCCTATGCCATTTATATGTATTTCTGGAGACAAATCTGCCAGTATGTTTACTCCTAGATCTCTCATTCTCTGTCTTTTGAGGTTGTACTCCTGCCACCGAGTAGTCAAGCTTGGGCCTTCTTGCACTTGTACCCATTCTCATTACCTTACATTTTGAAGTATTGAATTTCATTAGCTAATTTTCTGACCACGCATGCAGACTAGTTAGATCTTCCTGAAGTAGTCTACCATTGTTCTCGTTTTTTACTTTCTTCACAATCATTGCATCATCTGCAAACATATTTATGAATGAATCTACAGACTCTGGTAGGTCGTTTACATATACAAGGAACAAAAGTGGCCCTAAAACTGCATCCTGTGGCACTCCACTACTAACTCTTCTCCATTCAGACACTGAGTGTCTTACTCTAACCCTCTGTTCCCTTCCTTGTATGTTAGTTTTTATCCATTCCACGAATTTCCACCTATTCTAGCAATTGCTTGCAGCTTCTTAATAAGTCTCCAGTGTGGAACAGTGTCAAATGCTTTCTGGAATTCTCGGAATATGCAAGCTGCCTAGCCCTCTCTTTCCTGAAAGATTCCACTTACCTCATCATAAAATTCTAGTAAGTTTGTTACTGTTGATCTACCTTCTCTGAAGCCATGTTGTCTCACTGACAAAAGGTTGAGACAATATGGCTTCAGAGAAGGTGTGTGTGCGTGTGTGTGTGCTTGTGTTTATATATATATATATATATATATATATATATATATATATATATATATATATATATATATATATATATATATATATATATATATATATATTATATATATATATATATATAATCATGTTTTCAAATATGGTAATGTTTTCACATTACCATATGTGAAAACATGAATAATTTTTACCCTGATCGAGACTTGAACCGAGGACACATAATTACTGTGTCAAGATGCAAAAACGGAACCACGAGCGCGCTTGGGGGAAACTGAAATATGAACTGAGTGGCATTCAGATAGAATGCGTTCATTCTTAGTATAGCAGATATAGCTGTAAGGTTTGTTTCCCTTTTAAGACCTTCTGTGGTGTAGTTGGTAGCACCTTGGCACAGTAATTATGTGTCCTAGGTTTAAGTCCCGGCCGGGGTAAACTTTATTCATGTTTTTACATATGATAATGAGCTTATATGATTATTGTTGGTCCCAAATGAGATTGAGATTCTAATTAACTGCAAAAACGAAACCACGAGTGAGGTTGGGGGAAACTGTAATATGAAGAGAGTGGCAATCATTGAGAATGCGTTCATTCCTAGTATAGCAGATATGACTGTAAGGATTGCTTCCCTTTTAAGACCTTCTGTAGTGTAGTTGGTAGTGCCATTGCACAGTAATTATGTGTCCTAGGTTCAAGTCCCAGTCGGAGTCAAAATTATATATATATATATATATATATATATATATATATATATATATATATATATATATATATATATATATATATATATATATATATATATATATATATATATATATTCATGTTTTCACATTACCATATGTGAAACCATGAATAATTTTTGCCCCGACAGGGACTTGAACCTAGGACACAATTACTGTGTCAAGATGCAAAAACGAAACCATGAGTGAGGTTGGGGGAAACTGTAATATGAACACAGTGGCATCCAGATAGAATGCGTTCATTCCTAGAATAGCAGATTTTGCTGTAAGGTTTTATTCCCTTTTAAGACCTTCTGTGGTGTAGTTGGTAGTGCCTTGGCACAGTAATTATGTGTCCTAGGTTTAAGTCTCAGCAGGGGTAAAACTTATTCATGTTTTCGCATATGGTAATGTGCTTATATGATTATTGTTGGTCCCAAATGAGATTGAGATTTAAATTAAATGCAAAAACGAAGCCACGAGTGAGGTTGGGGGAAACTATAATATGAACAGAGTGGCATTCATTGAGAATGCATTCATTCCTAGCATAGCAGATATGGCTGTAAGGATTACTTCCCTTTTAAGACCTTCTGTGGTGTAGTTGGTAGTGCCATTGCACAGTAATTATGTGTCCTAGGTTCAAGTCCCAGTCGGAGTCAAAATTATATATATATATATATATATATATATATATATATATATATATATATATATATATATATATATATATATATATATATATATATATTCATGTTTTCACATTACCATATGTGAAAACATGAATAATTTTTACCCCGACATGGACTTGAACGTAGGACACATAATTACTGTGTCAAGACACAAAAACGAAACCACGAGTGAGGTTGGGGGAAACTGTAATATGAACAGAGTGGCATTCAGATAAAATGCGTTCATTCCTAGTATAGCAGATATAGCTGTAAGGTTTGTTTCCCTTTTAAAACTTTCTGTGGTGTAGTTGGTAGCACCTTAGCACAGTAATTATGTGTCCTAGGTTTAATTCCCAGCCGGGGTAAAATTTATTCATGTTTTCGTATATGGTAATGTGCTTACATGATTATTGTTGGTCCCAAATGAGATTGAGATTTTAATTAAATGCAAAAACGAAACCACTAGTGAGGTTGGGTGAAACTGTAATATGAACAGTCGCATTTATTGAGAATGCGTTCATTCCTAGTATAGCAGATATGGCTGTAAGGATTGTTTGTCTTTATGACCTTCTGTGGTGTAGTTGGTAGTGCCATTGCACAGTATTTATGTGTCCTAGGCTTAAGTCCCAGTCGGAGCAAAAATTATATATATATATATATATATATATATATATATATATATATATATATATATATATATATATATATATATATATATATATATATATACACACACACACACACACACACACGAGAACAACGGTAGAGAACTTCAGGAATATCTAAACAGTCTGCATGAGTGGTCAGAAAAGTGGCTAGTGAACTTCAATACAGGTACTTCTAAATATAAGCCCAAGCTTGACTACTCAATCGCAGGAGTAGAACTTCAAGAGACAGAGAATGAGATATCTAGGAGTAAACATTCTTGCCGATTTGTCTCCAGAAATGCATATAAATGACATAGTAAGGGCAGCATATGTTTTCTTAGCAAATGTAAGGGTAGCCTTCAGGCACATGGACAAGGAAATGTTCGGAAATATTTATGTAACCTATGTAAAGCCAAAGCTTGAAAATGCAGCCCACTTTTGGAATCCGGACTTGAAAAAGCACGTAGTTAAGCTGGAAAAAGCTCAAAGACATGCCACAAAACTGGTGCCAGAAATACACAATCTCAGTTATGAAGAGAGGCTGAGGGAATTAAACTTGCCATCACTCGAAGCTAGAAGAATGAGAAGGGACATGGTGACGGTTTTTAAATTCCCTCATGGTTATGACAGAGTGGATAGTGATCGATATTTTGATATGACTGGCACTAAAATTAGGGTTGTAGGACAAAATGCCGATGGACATAATGTCGACGGATACGACTTTTATTTAGTTATTTATTCTTCTTACTCTTTCATTCATTCATAATAATACAGGTTAAAACGATAGTTCCGAACTTAACCTAACCTAACCTGACATTATATCCGTCGACATTAGGTCCATCGGCATTTTGTCTGCACACCAAAATTTGAGGTCATAGTTTGAAGACTCTTGCAGGATGTAAGGAAGTATTTTGTTTTTGTTTTTGTAAGAGTAGTTGATAATTGGAATTCGCTAAGCGAGGAAGTAGTGAATGCTAACTCAATCCATACTTTTAAGGACAAG
Source organism: Halocaridina rubra (assembly GCA_037179515.1). NCBI lineage: Eukaryota > Metazoa > Arthropoda > Malacostraca > Decapoda > Atyidae > Halocaridina > Halocaridina rubra. The sequence continues at coordinate 115,191 of JAXCGZ010020810.1, read as the reverse complement.
TATGATCAGTGTCAGTAAGTACTTATTGGAATCGACAAGGAGACGGGAAGTTACAAGCTTAGGGTTCATTCCCAAAAGCACGATTAGGTAATTACAATTAGGTAATTGCATGGCAAACTGCGTATTCCTAGACGTCCAGAAAGCATTTGACATTGTCCCACACGAGAGAATTATTAAGAACCTGCAAGTAATGGCGAGAATAGGTGGAAATGTCGTGGAATGAGATAAAAACTTACTTAGAAGGAAGGGAACAGAGGGTTAGAGTAAGACACTCAGTGTCTGAATGGAGAAGAGTTAGTAGTGGAGTTTCACAGGGTTCAGATTTAGTGCCACTTTTATTCCTTGCATATGTAAACGACCTACCAGAGTCTGTAAATTCATTCATGAATATGTTTGCAGATGATGCAAAGATTGTAAAGAAAGTAAAAGACGAGGACAATGGTAGAGAACTTTGAGAAGTTTTAATTAGTCTGCATGAGTGGTCAGAAAAGTAGCTAAAGAAATTCAATACTTCAAAAAAGGTAAGGTAAAAAAATGGGCACAAGTGCAAGAAGACCTAAGCATGACTACTCAATGCCAAAAGCAGAACTTCAAGAGACATAGAATGGGAGAGATCTAAGAGTAAACATACTGGCAGATACGTCTCCAGAACTGCATATAAATGGCATAGTAAGGGCACCACGTGTTTTCTGATCAAATGTAAGGGTAGTCTTCAAGCACATGAACAAGGAGATTTTCAGAAATATTTATGTAACCTATGGGAGGCCAAAGATTGAATATACAGCCCCAAATCTACACTTGAAAAAGCATGTAGTCAAGCTGGAAAAAGCTCAGTGGCATGCCACGAAACTGGTGCCAGAAATACGCAAGCTAAGTTATGATGAGAGGCTGAGGGAATTAGACTTACCATCACTCGAAGCTAGAAGAATGAGGGGGGATATGGTGACGGTTTTTATATGCCTTCATGGCAAAACTTCACCGTATTTTGAAAAACTAATGGCTTTATATACTTGAATTCTTTATTGAGAATTTTTAAAATAAAAGTAAGAATAAAAGTAGCATGTTTATCAGTTTAAAACAGGATTTATTTAAAGTTAACAGAACTGACATGAAGGACCTCAGTGGAGAGGAAGCACTGGACAAGAGAGAGTGGAAAAGGCTGATAAGAAATCGCGAACCCATATAGATATGGGAAAAGCAAGAGAAGAAGAAGAAGTAAGGGCAGCGTCTGCTACCTTTACTATGCCATTTATGTGCATTTCTGGAGACAAATCTGCCAGTATGTTAACTCCTAGATCTCTCTCATTCTGTCTCTTGAAGTTTTTGAAATGGAAGGAAGAGAGGGTAATTTTCATTCGTCCATACCCCTTGGTATTTTTCTAGAAATAACTGAGATTTGTGAAGGGGAGACTTTTCATTTGGCGGCAATATTAATAAACAATAAGCATGGGTAGCTTCTTGTCTGCTATATTAGCTAATTTATATATGCAATTTAAAAAATTTAATTTAGTACCCATTGTAGCAGACAAGGTTGGAGACTTGATAACATAGTGAAGGTATGTAGGCAGTGTTCTTGGTGTGCTTGAGCAGAGTTTTGCTAGGATTGAAAATTGAAGAAGGGCTAAATAATTTAGAGAAATCTTTTCTTGTCAAAATGAAAAAAATGGACAGGTTCATTTAGATACATGTGCAATTAAGGAATGCCATGGCATGGTCTCATCTAAGATTTACAGGAAGACAACCCAAACCAATACATATATTCATCATTACCCACCTCATTCATATTCAGTGGAAATGGTTTCCCATGACACTTAAAACTATGCTACCCTGCATATCTATATGATATTTTAGAAACAAGTCTTACCATGAATGGTTCATGCAGAGTTCGGAGTAAAGCCAAAAGGAGATACTATAGATCAAGAAATAATGCTATTTGGTATCTATATAAAAAGATGCTTTGGTGTTCCATTTACCCCTAAACTATATATATTACTCAAGAGTAATGATACTGAAGTGAATAAGCAGAAGCTATATAATTTTAGAAATACAATTAGGATATATATATATATATATATATATATATATATATATATATATATATATATATATATATATATATATATATATATATATATATATATATATATATATTATATATATATATATATATATATATATATATATATATATATATATATATATATATATATATATATATATATATATATATATATATATATATATATATATATATATATATATATATATATATATATATAAATATAATATAATATAATATAATATATAATATAATATATAATATAATATAATATAATATAATATAATATAATATATATATATATATATATATATATATATATATATATATATATATATATATATATATATATATATATATATATATATATATGGTAGGAAAATGCCCATTATAGAAAACGAAAAAAATATTTGAATTATCAATTAATTTCGTGACCTTTTCAGGTCACCTTCTCAAAGTACTTTGAGAAGGTGAGCAGATAATGTCACAAAAATAATAAGTACTTTAAATATTTATTCTTTGTTTTCTTTATTGGGTATTTTCCTACCATTTTAGACTGTATGATAACAGTTCAGTGTAATTAATATATATATATATATATATATATATATATATATATATATATATATATATATATATATATATATATATATATATATATATATATATATATATATATATATATATATATATATATAATCAAATTAGCACATTACCAAATATGGAAACATGAATATTTTTTACCTGGACCAGGACTTGAACTTAGGACTTATAATTACTAAACCAAGGCGCTACCAACTACACTACAGAAGGTCTAAAAGGGAAGCAGACCTTACAGCTTATATCTGCTATACTAGGAATGAAAGCATTCTATATGCATGCCACTATGTTCATATTACATAGTTTCCCCCAAGACTACGATTGAAGGTATTAGGATGCAACTAGGACTGGTCCAGACAGTTTCGGGTTGAGTCTTCCTTCAAGATGATTCTTTCCTTATGCCTATATCTACACTGAATATTCTGGCGTATTCATTACACATCTCTTGCTATTCCATTACATTTGAGAAGTCACAACACTCCCCACATGTCTCTTTTTTTCCTCATACTTGTTATTATTTATGGAAGGTCCACAGCTTATGGTCCCCAGTACCAGGAATAGAGGGGTGTGAAGAATCTCCAGGGATCTTGTTGACTCCACTATTGGCTTGAGGGCAGAAATGCCTGTTGGTAGTAATGATTCTGCCCCTAACCTTGCACCTCTCAATAGATCTGCTTCTTTCACTCTTCACTATTCTAACATTCGTGTTATGAACTCTAATCTTTCGTATGTGGAACAACACTTGGGTACTTTCCTCCCTAACCTCCTCCTCCTATGTGAAACTCACTTGTCTATACATGCTTCCACTGATCCATTTCAAATCTCTCACTATAATCTGTGTACTCGTTTTCGTTCCAAAGGTAGGGGAGTCTGTGCCTACTGCAACATTAACACTCCTATTGCAAGGCTCATGGACCTTGAATCTCCTGACTTTGATGTTCTCTGGCTAAAAGTCTATCTCTCCACTTCCACTATTTTCCTTTGCTTCTGCTACTGTTCTCCAAACTCAACGAGTTTTTGTCTTTCTTTGAATATGTGTCCTCGTGCCATGAGTCCTTGCTATCTTTTCACCCACTAGCCAAAGTTCTCTACATGGGAAACTTCAATGTACACCACAGCCAGTGGCCTCATTCTTCTCACACCGATGTGGGAGGAAGTGAGGCCCTTGCTTTTTCTATTACTCATGATCTGAAGCAAATTATCAAACGTCCTACTCATGTTCCTGATCGTCACAAACATGGAGCAAACACTCTTGACCTATTTCTTACTTCTAACCCTTCAAACCACTCTTATTTTGTGCTTTCCCCTATTGGTAAATCTGATCACTCTATGTATGATCTCAATCTCTTCCACTTTTGCTCCCCCTCCAACAATCCTTCTTAATCAGTGCCACCTTTGGCACTTTGAGCATACCCAACATGATAATTTGCGTAATTTCCTCATTAACTTTCCTTGGAATGACTACTACTTTCGGTCCCGCAACCCTGATCAGGTAGATCTAAAAGTTGCCGAGATCATGACCGCAGGAACGGAGGTGTACATCCCCTTCTCTACAAAAACTCTCTCTCCCCCCAAACCTTGGCTTTATCACGCCTGCTCAATGGCTATCCTGGCCAGGAATCAGGTACACCAATCTTACCAAGCCTTTCCTTCCGATTTAACTCGGTCTGCTTTTATTGTAGCTAGGAATCGATGTACTGCTCACATTTGAAGGTCAAAGACTTCCTTTATAAAATGGAAAGTTGATGACCTTCACTCCTCTCCCACTGACAAATGCTTCTGGTCCTTAACCAAAAAACTCTCCAAAACCTTATGTATCTCAAGCTACCAACTACACCACACAAGGTCTAAAAGGGAAACAGACCTTACAGCTTATATCTGCTCTACTAGGAATGAACGCATTCTATCTGAATGCCACTATGTTCATATTACAGTTCCCCTAACCTCACTCGTGGTTTCGTTCTCACATTTAACTCCCAGTCTCATTCGGGTCCAACAATAATCAAATAAGCACATTACCATATATGAAAACATGAATCATTTTACCCTGACCAGGACTTGAACTTAGGACTTATAATTACTAAGCCAAGGTTGAGGGAAACTGTAATATGAACATAGTGGCATTCAGATAGACTGTGTTCATTCCTAGTAGAGCAGATATAAGTTGTAAGGTCTGTTTCCCTTCTAGTCCTTCTGTGGTGTAGTTGGTAGAGCCTTGGCTTAGTAATTATAAGTCCTAGATTATAGTCCCAGTTGGAGTAAAAATGATTCACGTTTTCACTTATGGTAATGTGCTTATTTGATTATTGTTGGTCCCGAATGAGATTGGGAGTTGAATTAAATGCGAATACGAAACCACGAGTGAGGTTGGGGGAAGCTGTAATATGAACATAGTGGCATTCAGATAGAATGCGTTCATTCCTAGTATAGCAGATATAAGCTGTAGGGTCTGTTACCCTTTTTCACCTCCTGTGGTGTAGTTGGTAGAGCCTTGGCTTGGAAATTATAAATCCTAGGTTCAAGTCCCGGTCAGGGTAAAAATTATTCATGTTTTCACATATGGTAATGTGCTTATTTGATTATTGTTGGTCCCAAATGAGATTGGGAGTTGAATTAAATACGAAAACGAAACCACGAGTGAGGTTGAGGGAAGCTGTAATATGAATATAGTGGCATTCAGATAGAATGCATTCATTCCTAGTATAGCAGATAGAAGCTGTTTCCCTTTTAGACCTTGTGTGGTGTAGTTGGTAGCGCCTTGGCTTAGTAATTATAAGTCATGGGCTTAAGTCCCGGTCGGGGTAAAAATGATTCACATATATATATATATATATATATATATATATATTATATATATATATATATATATATATATATATATACTGTATAAAGAAATTTTTTATATCCTTAGATCACTGTACTTTCAAGTGTATTACTTATCTTCATAGGAATCTGATTTACACTATGGTTGATTGGTGTAGATCCCCACCCAAGGATGGGTGGAACGGGTCATGGAGGACCCATAGGTGAATAATTCTTGTTGCCGTGAAAGGATAGGTTTGTAGGTGTTGTTGGATGCTGTGATGCTAATGTTTATCTCAGTGGTGGGTACTGGCTGATTACAGCCAGTAGAGTACCCATATGATGAATGGCTGCTCTTAGTATGTTTGAGGCTACTAAGGGAGCTTCAGGATTTTGACAGGGGATGGTTGTGGCTCTGGTCGTCTGCTGTACTTCTGAGAAGGCTTCACATTCCATGATGTAATGTAGGAGAGGTCTTGGTGTTTCTTCTTGAAAGAAAGTGCACTCTTTGATAGTGCTATCTTTGAGTTCCCAGCTGCATTTGTACCCGTCTTAGTCTGTTGAAATTGACTGCAGTACTTCTCTCAGGGACATCTGAATGGCTTGTAAGACAAGTCTGTGAGAATGAGGGCATGGTCTGCTTCTTGAAGAGTTATGTGATGCAGGGCTTTGGCAATGGCAACAAACTCAGTTTAGAGTGAAGAGCAGGAATTAGACAATCTCCAAGACTCCTCGTGTCCTTCTGTGATGAAAGCTGCGGCTGAGGCTCCAGTCTCTTGATAAGCTGAGCCATCAGTGTAGACAGTTAGGAACTTGGGTCTGCTCCAATTCCAGATTTTATCAATGTATATATCCTTGATGACGCTCGGGTTGCCTGAGCTCTTTGGAGTGTTGGGAACTTCAATCTTGACGTTGAGCAGGCGGTCCTTCCATGGTGGAGGGCATCTATAGTGTGGATGAGGAGTGTCCAGGTTCCCAGCTTGGCTGTTGCTCACGACACCTAAGGCTGGTTCTTCGGTGCTGACCTCTGCCACCCAGGTCCGCCTAGGAAGATCAGGATGTTGATTTAGAGCAAGGTTGACGTCCATGACAGCAATGCAGGGGTGTTGTGTTGCGGAGGTCTTGGCTATGATGGAGGTCATTCTCTGCACAGATGTGATTCAAAGAAAGGAGGTTAGTTTCCAGCTGGAGGTTTATTTTCTTTGTCCAGATGGGGGCTCCTAGCATGACTTGAATGTGTTGTGTTTTATGGCCTATATTTCTGTCCAATGAGGTTCTGAGAGAAGCCAAAGGGCAGGACAAGCGTAGTCCACAAGGCTTCGTATACCTTGTACATAAAAGTTCCGAGACTACTGTTGGCACCGTCATGGATTCCAGGCAGGTGTGACAGAATAGACTGGTGCATTTTGCACTTGTCGCATAAGCATTGGATCTCAGGTCCAAAGGAGAGTGCACTGTTGATGTAAATATCCAAGTACTGGTGCCGGCTGACCCAGTCAAGAGGGCTGTTATTTATAACCATTTTTTTTCTGGCTCTCGCTGGTGGAGGACAAGAGCTTGTGTCTTGGAAGCATTTATCTTGAGCCCAAGGGTGATGGAGATGTTGTAAATCTTTGTTAGGCTTCTTTGGGCAAGGTCAAAGGCATCACAACCTCTGGCTACCAGGGCAAAATCATCGGCATAAATTTTTTTTTTTATGTGACACCGGGACAGGCAAAAACTGCCCTCACCAATAAAGGCCTAGGCACGCGATGAAGGAAAAGAAAAAGGTTAAGGACAAGGCAGAGATGAGGGAATGTCACACAAAGGAAAACAAAACACAGAAAAAAGTCAAAGTACAGAGGATCCAGAGGTATGGAGGACTAGGCCCTGAGATGACGATAGATCTGCTTTTTGAAGGATGATAGGTCACAAAAATTAGGAAAGACAGAAGGAGGAAGAAAGCTCCAGACTCTGGAGGTAGATGGGAAGAAACAGTCGCTGCACCGACCAATCTGCAAGCTACAAATCTCCACACAGTACCTGTGAGATGAGGCCGCTTGGCGAGTTTTACGCAGCCTCGGCAGTGAGGGAGGGATGCAACTCGCCAACTCATCAGAGCAGCAATGGAAGTAGTAGCGATAGAAAAAAGAAAGGGAAGATACCTTACGGCAAAGAGAGAGAGAATCCAGATTAGAAGTAAGAGAAGGATCATTAATGATTCTGATTGCCTTAGATTCAACTCTATCAAGGAGATAAGTATAAGAAGGAGCACCCCAGATGCGAGCAGTATTCTAAGCAGGGATGGATAAAACCTTTATAAATTTTAAGTAACTGTATAGTGGAAAAGTAATGACGAAAACGAAACAAAAACCCCAATTTTTTGGATGAAGATTTAGAAATTTGGAATATGTGATTCCTCCAAGACAAGTTAGAGGGTATATGGATTCTTAATATGTTGACAGAATTAAGAGTGTATATTTCGTTAGTTTTGAAGACAATAGGGTTATCAGGAGGAGAAGAAGATAAAGAGGTAGCCAGAAACTGTCTTGGAGGCATTGAATTTAACTAAATTTTGAGTGCCCCACTCAGATGCCAAGAGTATGGTAGGTACATTCACCAGCTCAAAGGTTTTATCTAGGTCCAGAATAAAAGATAATCCCTTTTTTGTTAAGCAAGAATGATAGCAGGGATTCTATGCACTCAGTTGCTCCTATTCCAGCTTGATAGGCGAACATGTTGTGGTGGAAGGGTGGGCATTTCCAGCGGAGTCGGTTTAGCACCATCTTCTCGGCTGTCTTGCTCAGACAGCTTAAGAGGGATATTGGACACAGTTATTTGGATCTTTGGTTTCGCAATGGGCTGGATATCCGCCCCGCTCCATGAAGGTGGTCTCACTCTTTGGGTCCATGTGGTATTAATGAGAGAAAGCAGTGCGAGTTCCCCCTGGAGTCCGAGGTTTTGGATCATGGTATATAGGATCCTATCTGCCCCTGGGGCTGTGTTCTTCGAGCTTTTACTCACTCTTCTCAGTTCAGTGAGGGTGAAGAGGGTGTCAGTGGAGTCTTTGGTGTTGCAGGCTTGTCCAATCTTTTCCCACCTTTCAATAGAGAGGCGCTGTAGGCTTTCTCTTGTTGCTGGAGGGAGTTGCTTGGAGTCGGCTCTTAATGAAAATATGAGAGAGGTCTTCTGCTTCTGCGCTGGGGTCTCTTGTGTGGGACGATCTATGGTGTTCTTCCTTATGCGATAAAGTTAATCATTTTGCACATTTGGCCCAGTGTTGTGTGCGCATCAAGTATGGAGCACCATTCGAGACATTGTTTTACCTTAATCTTTTTGATTTCTTCATGGACATTTTGCTTAACAGTCTGGAGAAGGCAATAAGTGTCTTAGGTCAGACAGATTTTATGAGCTCTCCTGGCGGCATTGAGCCAGTGATTGAGCTCCTTCACTTTGTCACAGAAGTACCTTCTGTCTCGGTGGTCAAGTGTCCTTACTTGCAGAGGGGGATGGAAAAGTCAGCTGCGGCTTGCATGGCACTAGTCATAGTCATAGATTTTATTGCCAAATATTTAGAATACATACATGAATAAATATATACATTATATTCAGAGGCACTAGCCTGCTGAGCAAGAGCTCCTTGGAAGGCAGTTTAATATACATTTCGCATAATTTAAAGTATGATGGCAATAGTTAACAAAAGCTCCAATATAGCAGTCTCATACTTATCTTGTAATAAAACAAAACAGTAGCCTGACCTTAACCTGGACTTAATGATACACAATACTGTATTAATTATTAATCAACAGCTGCTTGATTTTGCCTAGTAAATAAATGCTGACTAGGTATGCCTTCGCTGGTCGATGTCCTCCGGGAGGGTGTATGCGGCATACAAATTGGCGATGGTTGCTCAAAGTTGTTCTAGCTAGCTTACCTAAAGTTCCATCTGGGAGGAGGGGCTGGGATTTGGAAGGCATCTGGAATTCTCAGCTTGAGATATACCCCGTAGTGGTCACTTGTGATGTGGAGGTGCACTCTCCATGGAGCATCATGCTTAAGAGAGTCAGAGATGAAGGTGAGGTCCAATATACCTCCTTTGTCGTGGGTTGGCTTGTGGTCGTTCAGCATGCTTACATTCTCATAATCGTCTAGCAGGCGAATATTACATCTGCCTGCTCTGCAGGTATGATCGGAACCTGGGGTGGTGAGAGTTGAAATCCCCACCTATGACCTGGTCAGTGTGGCTGGCTGTTCCAAAGAGTGGTCAAGTTCAGCCTCTCGAGGTCTGCATATATTGTAGAGGGTGATGTTGCTGTTCTGAAGTTTTAATCTGACAGCTTGGACTTGTACTCCCTCTCCACAGTTCACTGGCTGCATGACTTCTTCGGCTAGGATGTTCCTCATGATGAATGTGGTGCTGCCTCTATTTTCTCCTGGTGTACAGTGATTTTCGGGATGTTGTTCTCCGTGCACAGAGTCTCCTAGCATGATTACATCTATCTTTTCAGCTTTGGAAATGCATTCTAGATACTGAATTGTCTTCCTCAGTCCTTGCGCATTCCAGTGGAGGATCCCGAGATCTGGCATCTTGAGATGTGGAAGATGATTGGGCGGCAGGTTGTTGGAGCTGTGGATGGGCCTTCTTGGTCAGTACTTTTGCTATGATTGCAATGCTCATTTCTGCAATCTGGTTGAAGATGTTACTGGTGGTGGGGCCCATGTCCTTCAAGAGGGTGTTTATTGCTGCTGTAATTGCATGTGAGATCATGTGTTTCAGATCAGTTAAAAGTGTCAAGGGGTTGGGTGTAGGTTCTGGTAGGGTTTGGGGTTGAGGAGAGAGTTTGGAGGGTGCTTGTGGTGGAAGGGGTTTAGGAGGGCATCAGGGCAGTTTCTGAGTTTGAGGTCTCTGAAAGGGGCGGGGGGGTTGGTTGAGCAGTTGGGGTGAGGCCGAAGGGGAGCTGGGGACTGGGTAGGTGCTTGGGCTGGAGTAGGGAACCAGGTTGGAACAGGAGACTGAGCTGGAGCAGGAGACTGGGCTGGAGCATGAGGGGGTTGGGGAGGAGTGGGAGTGCCTAGGACCAGGTTGGGAGGAGTGTCAGTAGTTGGATGTGGGGGTAGGGGCAGGAGTGAAGGTGTTTCGAGAGGAATTAGCAGTGGTGGGTGGAATCCTCGCAGAGATCCTCTTCAGTCTCACAGGGCACCAGTTGTTCTAGGCATGATGAGTCATCCGGCAGTTGGGGCATCTGGCTGTTGTCTCCTGCTTTGCTTTCAGTTTCGACAGACATTCTTCAGTGTCGTGTGCTCAGCTGCAAATAGCACACTTGACGTTGTACTGACATGAGTTTTTGTGGTGTCCAAACCTTTGGCACCTGAAACACCTCAGGGGTTCGGGGTTGTACGCCCTCAATCTGAAAGAGCCCCACATGCCCAGGCTGACCTCTGCTGGGGGTGGTCCATGGATGTTGACTGGGACCTTCCTAGTGGGAACTGTCTTCCCTTCAACCTTGGTTTTGCAGCAGCTGGCGGTGGCGATGTTGTTCTTCAATATGACGTCAGTAGACAAGGTTACTGGGAAATTCTGAAGAATGAATTTCCTAATTTTTTGTGCAGGAGAGAGTTCAGTTACGTTAGGGACTTAAAGAGAGCATATTTTTCCGACTGCATTAGCTGAGGTGGGGTTCATAATAGTGTCCCCCTGCAGGTTAGGTTTGATTTTACAACCAAACTGTTAGTTTTTCCTCGAGCTCCATTAGGAATTCAAAGGCCTGAGCTAGAGTGGAGGCAATGACCTTGAATTTGGTCATACCTTCTGGCTTAAGAGTGGTGGTTTGAGAGGCATTGTTGACAGTATCAGCGGAGGTGGAACGATTCTGGCTATTATTAGAGGCTGTCCGATGACACTTATTTTTGCCGACAGTAATCCATCCCTCTTCAGAAGGGGAGTCATCTAGTTCCATCTCCCCCTCGAGGGGGGAAACTGGATGTTCAGGTGATTAAGATACTACAGACCACTTGCTTTCCTGTTACTTGTTTCAGGTCTTTTGTTATACAGGATATACAAAGGCAGATCTTTTTCTCCCCCAACTCCAGGAATATCCAGCTTACACCTACAAGACACAGGGAATATCTTGCCTTTTGCACTTTCACTGCTACTACAAGATATTTTAATGTTAATTTCTTTTAATGTTTTAGTAAGACTGCAAAATTTAAAATTTTATGAAGTAGTAATAACATGTCACATTCAAGTTTACAAGTTTTTTCGATTGCTAAGTCAGATTTGGAAAAAATGAAATGGGAACATTTTAACTTGAAACACATATAAGCATTTAACTCAGTCACTTGAAAACTGAATCATCTGTAAAGTTGATGTCCATTTTCATACCTCTGATTACAGTGATGAAAATTGTAGTCACTAAATGCTGAAAATCTGAAATTACGGTAATTTCCTTAAAAGGATATATAAATATAGTATAAGGGAAGGATTTTACTTATCCTCATACAGCATATATGTAGGATGAGATTCCTATATTCAATCCTCATTTCTGTGTGTATAGGAAAGCTCTGCATGGCTTTCATGATTTCTTATATCACTTTTCTCCCGTATCTATTAGATGACATTCACCAAATATCAATAGCAAATACAGTCGAACCTCTGGTGGCAAACTTAATGCATTCCTTGACCCCATTCACAAACCGAAATATATGAGAACCGAAACAATTTTTCCCATTGAAATTAATATAAATCCAATTAATCCGTTCCCCAGACCAAGAAACATACTCTTTTAGTTTTTTTTATGGGTTTACTGTATATGTAGCAAAAATATAGAAAGGAATTAAGTATAACCTTCATTATAGAAAAATACTGTAGCACTAAAATTAAACATGATAATTGTGCTGCACTTTACCTTTGTGACTGATAGTTGCTGACACACGTGAATGGTGGTGGAGGAGGAAGAGGACTACTCCTTCAAAGGAGAGTCCCCTTCCATAATAATGTTAGGCAACTGTATTTCTGTTTTTTTCTCTCTTGCAAGGTGGTTCGCTGGGTGGTGTTGACACAAAAAAACAATCCAGAGAAATTTTTCTCTTTCTCTGTTGAAGAAATTTTTGGAAATGGGACATTACACAATCATTTAAAATGTTCACAGCCCTGTTGGTCACAGTTTTGTTAGGGTGATGCTTCTCCATGAAAGCCTGCACTTTATTCCACTTGCTAAGAATTTAATTTATGTTATCACTTGATACCTTTACCCTATCTCTCTCCTCCTCCTGGATAATCATCTGCTCACATTGCAACTCGGCAAGTTCTTCTGTGGTAATTTCTTGTCTGTGGTCCTCCACCACCTACTCCACATCCTCCTTGTTGACCTCCAAGCCCAAATTTTTGCCTTTGGCCAAAATTTCGTTCACTGCATTAACTGCTGTCTCCTCCTGGAAAGCCTCGAAGTCTCTATCAGCCACACAACCTGGCCAAAGTTTCCTTCAGGTGGACTGCGACTTGCAGTAAGAGACCTCCTTCCATGCCTTGTCAATGAGGTTTATGCAGTGGAAGATATTGAAGTGGTCTTTCCAGAATTCACGAAGGGTAAAATTCATGTCGTTGGTGATCTGAAAACACCTGGAAAAAAGACCCATTGTAAACAGTTTCTTAAAATTAGAAATGACCTGCTGATCCATGGGCTGGAGGAGAGGAGTGGTGTTAGGAAGCAGAAATATCACTTTTACGGAGTTGTATATGATATCAGAGTCTTCTTCAAAACCTGGAGAATGGGCAGGACCGTTGCTCATTACCAGAAGACACTTAAGGGGCAAACCTTTTTCCTCAAGTTATATCTTGACAGATGGCGCAAAAACTTAATTCAAGCATTCCATATAAAGTATACGTGTTACCCAAGCCTTGCTATTCGCCCTCCACATTACCAGAAGGTTATCCTTCAAAACAAAGTTGCACTTAAAAATGAGTGGATTTTCAGAGTGATAGACTAAAAGAGGCTTAATCTTGCAATTCCCACTTGAATTAGCACCCAAAAAAATTGTAAGCTTGTCTTTCATTGGTTTGTGGCCAAGCAGTGCCTTTCCTCTTAGGTTATGTAGGTCTTTCTAGGCATTATTTTCCAAAATAGTCCAGTTTCATCACAGAGACACAACCTTCACTTTCCATAAATTTGGCAAATTTCACCACATAATCATTTGCTACCTTTGTCCAAACTAGCTGCCTCTCCATTGCTAACAACACTATGAATTCCAGTTCGTCAACAAAGTTGCAAACCAGCCTCTACTTGCTTTAAATTCATCAATGCTAGCACCATTTGCAATCGGAGTTTTTGCAACTAAATCACATTGTAAACTGGAGAACCTTCATGCACATTATAGTCTCGCTAACACCATCTCCAAAAAGCTCTTTTCATTTATCCAATTCAAAAATAATTTTCTACCTCATCTATTACTTGAGATCTTTGCTTCGTTAACATAGTCATTTCTTTAGCAACGCCAGCTGCCTTGCCTCTTATTCTTTAAAATACTACAGATGGTCAATTTCGCCTTGTCATACTTCTTGGCGAGATCAGAAACACAAACAAAATTCTTATGTTTAGATATTATTTCTTTTTTCATTTCCACAGTAATATGCTTAAGCTTTTTAACGCCACTATCACTAACACTTTTCACTTTCTTGGAAGCCATAAAGAGGGCTAATTTAAAGTAAAGAAATCTTAAACTGCAAAGAAACAACAATGAGGGATCTTCACAGTGCACACACCAATGCAAAACTAAAAGCAAAAACGTGGTCACCCAGGAGCTTGGGCATATGTGTGTTTATGATTCAAAACACTGTATACGGGTCAATTCGAAATTTGTTTGCAAATCATGTTCGTGGGTGGGAGCATTCGCAACTGGAGGTTGGATTGTAAGCCTAAAGAGGAAAAATTAAAGGAAGACTGTATTTTAATGCATTAAATATTTTATTTCTTTATTAACACTTCAATTTGTAAAGGATCATTGTTTAGTATGCAATACAAACATCTGAAACAATATTCTGGAAAACTTCACACTTTTTTCATATTTTGTGCAAGTATTCTCTCAAATCTAAGGGAATACAAAATAAATAAACCGTAAAAGGAAACCTTATTATATATTCTTCTGTAATATAAAAATTAGCACATTACTTCATAAACACAAAAACTTCAATGAAAAAATACTGGCCAGTGGGTTATAAAACCCATACAGTTATTCTGCTTTCTTAGAGGACATTCTCTGCTGATATTCTTTATATACAATTCTATCAAAACTCCATAAGTAGAAAGCTGACACTGCACGAAATACACCAGACAGCAGTACCTGAAAATATTACAGGTTACGTCAGCATCCATAACATATGGCTGTTTTATATTTTCTATATTTCTTCATTTTTTTTACTGTAGGAATAAATATGTGCTATAATGGTTAAAAAATAAAACACCATCACTTAAAAATTACGAACTATTTATGTCCACTACACTACAGTCTCTGTCTACCATTTTCCCAATTATTCAAAACCTCAAATTATGACTGATCTGATTTACAAACAGTCAGTCAGTACAGAATCCGATCCCAAGTAGGGAAATACCTCAATGTGAATACTATACACAGGCTGTGGCAAAATCCAATTTACTGGAGAGGGACATGGTAAGTGGTGAATACAAACAAGAAGTAACAGCAAGGTAAACTTTAAAGAAGTCACCTGACAAAAGTGAACATACATTTAACTCTAACCGTAGGCGTGGGATTAAATTGTTCAAATAATCAAAAGGTAACGATAAGCAGTATGGGGAAAAATGGTCCCCCTTGATATACTTATACTTATTTTAAAATCACATCTAAATGAGTATTAAAAGGTACAGACCTGGAGGATAGGTACCTTGAACTTGATGAAGATAAAGTGCATATTGTGCATACCTTAATGAAATATCGCACTTTTGTCCAATCTGCTATAAACAATGTCATACCTTTTGTTTTAATTATTATCATCATCATGGCACAATGCAGGCATTCACACTTTTGAATGTCTTTTAGATAATGCCTTAAAAATCATTATAATAATTATAAATCTTTATTTCCATTACAATACAATGGGTATTCGTCAGCCGAGGCAAGCCCCAACCCCCCAACTGTGGTGCCCAACCACAGCAGTACCTGCCAGGAAACAGCTGAAACTCTCGGTCTTGGACGGGAACCGATCCTTCGACCTCGTGAATGCGAAGCCAGCGCGGTACCACTGTACTAGACAGAACGTCCACTGACACTGCACATGTCCTGTATGTCAACAAAAGAGTTTGATCTAGTGGTAATTTCTTTTACGTTATGGGAAAAGATATTATATTGTGTTATGGTGAAAAAGAAAACTGGTCTTGCATTAGGAGGAAATACTGTATTAAAGTATGTGCTTAGGGAATTCACTGGGCAGAGTGCACTGTTCTGGAATGGCTTCCAGAGACACGCATTAGATTTGTTATTGGCCAAGAAGCCTGAATCTAACTGAATTGATAGCGTACCATTGCAAGTTACATGAGGATTAGTGTGCCTATTCTGAAAAGCATCAATTCACTGAATTTGAAGGGCGAGATAAGGGAGGTTAGGAACATGGTTTTTGCCAGAATATTGAAGTGAGAAGCTTTGGATGTGAAAGGCTTATTCCAAAAGACCTAGCACTTTATCAAGGGCCATACCAGTGGTAGCAGATAGTTAGGTCTTAGCTGAAAGAGGCTGCTTTATAAGCTGCAATCATTAGTATTAAAAGATACATTTAGAAAACTAGAAAGTCCAAGAAATTCAAGAGTGTCCTGACAGCGATCCTAGTTATGGTCTTCTCTTGAATGAAGGTGGTAAAAATTAATCAGGTAGTATCATGTTGTTTAATTGTAGTCACTCTTGCGGTGTTTAAGAAAACAGACACTACCTCTCCGAGAAATATCTCCTTCAAAAAAATCCAGGCATGAAGGAACCAGAGGGGTGACAAGGAACATTGATATTACAGACTCTACCTGCAGATACTACAAGAGTTTTTAACACCACATTGCGGGTTGCCCTGCTCCATAGTTCTGGAAACATGCCTGGTTGGGCATACAAGGAGATATCTGTGCTGACTGACCTCAAAATGACTGATAAGTTCAATTTCTTTCATAAGTGGTTCATCAGCAGAAATATACAGACTGACTTTCAGCGATTTCACACTAATGTGAAGATGTTCACTGCTTTCAGTATCTGGTCTTTGACTGACGAATATACTATTTCAGTGTTTTGTTGCCTGCTGTGGCAAATAAGTCCACTGATGGTCCAGAACCAGTTCCCTGACTTCCTTCCCGAGGGCCACGCTGAGGCGCTGGCAAAAATGACTGTCCACAATGACATTTTTTATGTATTCTATGTAAAGTGATGAAATGTTGAAGCTCCTTTTCTTTAACAGTATGCTCAATGCAAATACCCATTGCTTCAGGGCCTACAACTTCAACAAGCCTCTTCATACAGTGCACAAGCCAATAGTCATGAGGTTTACAGAGCCTTGTATAACAATTACTCTTCTCCATTAGATTTTTCAAAGCGATGTAGACTACATATGCAGACCATGTTCATGTTCCCTTCTGGCCATCAGATGTGTAAAATTCCCAGGCCTTGTTTGAAGTGTCTGTGATGTTCAGATAGGGTGTTAGAGGATATAGGTTACCTGCAAATGTTTCATGCAGCTGCCCATTATTTCAGAAAATGGCGTGGATTTTTTGGAGTAGCTTCTTTCTTGTCTCTGAATCCTCATTTTATTGAACAAATGGGGAAGCTGTTCATTTGCTTTAGATAATTTTCAGAATGAGGTCCATTTCCAATACACTTTCAACTACCCTCCTAGAGATTCTTAGTTTCCTTTGCAGATATATTACTTACTAAAGTACATTCAGACAGATAGATATAATGAGAGGACCTTCCAGCTGTGTGGAATTTTGAAAAGACTGAAAAAGATTGGCTAAGTTTCGTCTGTGATAACAGAAAATAAAAATATTTAACATATGCAATCAGAAACAGTCTTTCTTTCATTTTTCCTCTTAAGGTATATATATACTGTTGATACCTATCAAATATCATCTAATAAATACTGAAAAAAGTAATACTGTATATAGAACTCAAGAAATCCATGCAGAGCTTTGCCATACACAAACAAAAATTAAGAATTGAAGAGGGAAGGATCTCTCTCTACATATATACTGTATGTGGATAAGTAAAGTCCTTTCCTTATACTATATTCATATAACTTCTAAGGAAATTACTGCAATGTCAGATTTTCAACATTTTATGACTGTAGCGTTATCATTAGAGTTTGTGGTATGAAAATGGACAACAACATTAAAGACAATGCAGTTTTCAAGTAACAGAGTTCAATGCTAATACGTGTGTGAAGTTATAATGTTCATATTTCATCTTTCTGAATCAAAATTTTGCATCACAAAAGGCTTAAACTTAAATGTGACAAGCCATTACCACATCATGAAAATTTTTATTCAAATAGATACACTGAAAGAGCTTAAATGTATTTAATATTGAAATATTTTGCAATGAAGTGACATGCTGATGACAAGCTAATCCTTGTGTCATAGTAGGGAACTAAAATGAATGCTTTTGGAGTTGGGGAGAAAGAGTTTTTCTTTTCTACATCCTGTGTGAACACGAGTCCAGGAACACAAGCAGAGTGACTGCTGCAAGTGAAAGAGCACTTGATGATAAAAATTGAGTTCAGAGTGTACTCAAGTTGGATATTGTGTGTCCTATTTCTGGTACAACAGATACAGTGTTGGAGCAACAGTTGGAAGAACAGAACCTGTTGTTAGTGCAACAGTTGGTGGAGCAGAATCTGTTGTTAGTAAAACATTTGGAGGTACAGAACCTGCTGCTGGTGCGACAGGTGGTGGAACAACCTGTAGTAGGTGCAGCAGGTGGTGGAACAGAACCTGCTGCTGGTGCAACAGTTGGTGTATCAACCTGTTGTTGGTGCAGCAGGTGGTGGAACAGAACCTGTCATTGGTGCAAGATAGTGAAAAAGAACCTAGTGTTAGTGCAACATTTGATGGAACAGAACCTGTTGCTAGTGGAACTACCTGCTGTTGGTGCATCAGTTGGTGGAACAGAACCTGGAACTGGTTCAACAGTTGTTGTTTGTACTGATATGTGAGTACTTGGCAGTAAAGGTACCTCCGATATCAAGGCTATGAATATTTTTCTAATATGTACATTCAAGAGTTGACCAATAATGTGGTTTTGTTAATATGGTTTCATATTTTGGCAGTTACAGGGACTGTAAGATGTTACATGTACTGCCCTGCCTTTACTGTACTGTAGGCACGTTATAGAGATTTCTTTTGATATAAGCATTTCATAAGTATATATTATATACCTATAATCGTCACATGCTTGGCCAAGAAGGAGACCCCAAAGCTTTCTGGAATTTGTTACTTTAATTGCTTATATATTCTGGGAATAATCTTAACTTCAAAAATATGCTCTCATTCCGTTTATGTTTCAGAATGTTCTAAATGTGAATGAGTTGCTTGGTACATGTTAAAACTGACTCCTAATTACATGAGCATAAAGAACTTTAACGATCCTCACTGGTACTGTAGCTGTTACGAAAAGCAGTGTAATGTTAAAAATGAAAAAGTATTGCTCCTTAAGTAACTTTATTACATATGTGCCTAAACTTCATGTGGCATAATTTTTTGGTACTTTTCAATTATCAGTTTTTTACAGTCTCAGTCCCCTATGAACTTTTTGCATATCGTTGTGCTGCTTCATGTAGTATATTTACACTAATAACTTTCGTCCCATGTACATTGAAATTTAAATTGTTTAACTTTACCCTCCATTTACTTGAATACTGCTTATAGCACACAAGGTCACTTTGGGTTATTACAATGGCCCTTTGTTTTCCGTGACAGTTAGTCTTTGTTAGGTCATTTTCTCAAGATCCTGTATCTAGAGCTTGAACCTTAATGAATTTAATGTATCCCGTGTCTTTCTTGATAAACACTTGAAGTTGTAAGGTTTAAAATTAAAATGTTCCACTCAAGGCTTCAATTTTAATATTTATGTTATGTGCAGCAGTTTTGTGTAAGGGTGCAGTTTAATAGACTACTTCCATAGTCCCTTAGGCCTGATCTCGAGAGTGGGAAGTAATCTGTCCCTTGAAGGGGGTCTTTCTCGGAACATGTGATCCATGTTGGACAACCACATGATCTGGGAACCCCATTCTAGATTCAATATTCTTCATACTAGGAGAGGTCATGCATATGCAATAAGTAGAGTGGGTAGTTGTGGAAGAGTAGCCTTATCTAGATCATGACCACTAGTGCTAGGTCAGCATATTGTCTCAATGTCAATGCACATACACGTTTATAGATCAATACTAAACTCAGTGAAAAGTTAATGCCTTTCCCTCTTCTAAACCTGAACTTAAACTTTAGTAAAGTAATAATCCAATATTACAAAACAGAATGAGCATCCACAAAAGAGAGGCTACGCACAGACCTCCACATGTGGAGCAAATGAGCTTTATGAATGACACTCGCTCCTTTGACCTTACTGAGCACTCAACCAAGCTGGGATATGAAGGATTTGCAAAATCTTTACCCAAGTACTTGCTGAAGCAAGAGAGTCAAGAGTGGGGCTGCAATCATTGCCGATGTGGGAACTCGTACTGGATATTTACACAAGCTTTTGTGTTTATATAATAATCACGCAATCCCCACTACCTAACAGCCAACATTCTGCAATGTAACTTGGTTGTTAAGCGATGCATTATCGTAACAGATATAGAGTAGTAAAGAACTAATGCAGTACTGATGATCCTAAGAATACCAAGACTAAGAAATATATCTGCACAGGAAAGATGGCTCAATGAAGTGCTGCTTTTCTTAATTGCTTGCCAATGGTAGCTGATATAATTCACTATCATACCCCAGCCTGAATATATCATTCTCAAATGGTTCTCTTTGGAAATTATTAGGCTCTCTCATAAATTCCAGAATTCTCATGTATTTTACAAAAAGAACATTAATTTAGGAGGTGATAGGATAGTGATGTACACCTTGCTTAGAAAGACTTGCATTATTACTGTATCACACTATATCAGTTTTTAGAAATGCTATATGTAATAGTAAGAGCAACTTTGTGATGAAGCACCTCATAAGACTAATTTTATCAGTACAACAACTCATCTCATAAGTCTTTCTTTATCAAGAAAGTAAATATTTCATATAAATTTATCATTTTTTATTACATATTTCAAGTGCACTATGTATTGTTTAATCCTTTAACTTCGAGTCAGACATCTGTGGAAATTTCGCTCAGGGGGTTCATGGCGTGTATGACGTATTTGTCATCGTAATAATCTTAAAATGTACGCCATTCCCTCACGTGGAAGTGAAGAGGAATTGATACCTGGCATTTGAAGTCAAGTTGCCATACATAGAGTCAATGTCTTAACCATCTCATAGGGACTTAAAGGAGTCAGGAGCCTGCTACAAGTCAAGGGCGACAATACAAAATATCTTTACTGAAGCGTGGCAGCCACCTCCCCCCAGAAACTGAGGAGTAAATAATTTTGTTGACAGCTCACAGGGAAAGGATTAAGAGCCAAGTAACAGGAATAGAGAAGAAAAGAGAAGACAATTTCAATCTCCCTAAGATACTATTTCCTAGGGAGAGAACAGCTAATTACTAAGTACTCTGTCATAAAACAAACATTAATGCTTCCTTTAAATAAAAACAGTTTCTATCAACGTAAAAGAGCCATAATCTCCCCTATAAATGAGGTAGCTGGGTCAAAGCATAAACTTGGTTCTTTTGTGGAAGTAATCTCCGGAGGAGGGGATTCCCATTCTCCTCACTCCGCCCATTATTCCATATTTACGACTTTCAGGGGGACATGGAAGAGGCATTCTTGCTCTCCCCTGGGAAAAAACCTAATATTTCAACAAACATCTAATAAAAAATATTTTACTTACCTGAGCTAAAAAGGATTTTAGATCCGTAATGGGACCCATTCCTGCACATAATGCAGTAAGCATGAACCCCTCCAGACCATTAGTTGTCATGAATTTCCCAGCAAGTGCATCTTCAACTAGTTTGTGAGCAACTTCTTCTGGCTGAAAAAAATAAATAAATAAAAAAAAATATATATATATATATATATATATATATATATATATATATATATATATATATATATATATATATATATATATATATATATATATATATATATATATATATATATATATATATATATATATATATATATATATATAGCGCATTACTGCCAACCTATGCTTAAGCATGATTTGCTATCGATGCAAAACCTTTTTATTCTCTTGAGAAAGTTTCTCCCACACGTGTGAGACTTGCTACATGATTTTTCTATCCACCTTGATGCATGCCTTCTCCAGAGCCATGAAGGCAACACATAAAGGCATAGCTATTAAAAATACCTAGCACATATTCTTTAATATGAACATTGGTCACCACAATCTTCTTATTCTCTAAATCCAGGCCAAACCAACAACACACGCTTCTGAATGGTCACACTTACAAATAAGACTCGTCCGCATATCATTCATAAAAGAATTTTTATGCTGATATCCCTACACTTAAAACAGGCAATCCTTCTTATTGACTCTGTACACTAGAAAATTCCACGTTTTTCTCCAGTCCACTTGTACTTCTCTTTCTTGAACACAGATCTGTCTCAGTTCTTTCAGATCTTTTTTCATCAATCCAACAGCCCCCTTATCCATCTCCCAATATTCATTACTTACAATGCTTGACTTTTTCCAAAAACTTCTCGGTCTCAGAAAAGTCTCGACTACCGATCTCTCCATTTTTCACAAACAATCCAATAAGAAGTCACCTCATACAATCGAACACATTCTGGAGGACTGCAGAGCACAGAGCCACATACCCCAACTATGCAGCATACATCCCAATGAGCTCTGTGGAAAAGCCCTGGATTAGATGAAGCCTTCCTCACGGACTTAGCGATGTTGTTCCAGGCAGCTTAGGGAATGACAGCAATGACAACTCTTTTAAATATCTACTATTTTTTCTACATATCCTCCTGTACTCTCTCTGTTGTTCTAAGCTATTCTCGTAGACACCTTTATATATATATATATATATATATATATATATATATATATATATATATATATATATATATATATATATATATATATATATATATATATATATATATATATATATATATATATATATATATATATATATATATATATATATATATATATATATATATATATATATATATATATATATATATATATATATATATATATATATATATATATATATATATATATATATATATATATATATATATATATATATATATATATATATATATATATATATATATATATATATATATATATATATATATATATATATATATATATATATATATATATATAATATATATATATATATATATATATATATATATATATATATATATATATATATATATATATATATATATATATATATATATATATATATATATATATATATATATATATATATATATATATATATATATATATATATATATATATATATATATATATATATATATATATATATATATATATATATATATATATATATATATATATATATATATATATATATATATATAAGCACATTACATATGTGAAAACATGAATATTTTTTTTTTTACCCCGACCGGGACTCGAACCTAGGACTTATGATTACTAAGTCAAGGCGCTACCAGTACACCACAGAAGGTTAAAAGGAATCCAACCTTATAGCTTACATCTGCTATACTTAGGAATGAACGCATTCTAACTGAATGCCACTATGTTCATATTACAGATTCCCCAACCTCACTCGTGGCTTCATTTTAGCATTTAATTCAATTCCCAATCTCATTCGGGCCATGAAATAACCAATAAGCACATTACATATGTGAAAACATGAATCATTTTTTTTACCCCGACCGGGACTCGAACCTAGGACTGATGATTACTAAGTCAAGGCGCTACCACTACACCACAGAAGGTTAAAGGGAATCCAACCTTATAGCTTATATCTGCTATACTTAGGAATGAACGCAACATATGTAATGTGCTTATTGGTTATTTCATGGCCCGAATGAGATTGGGAATTGAATTAAATGCTAAAATGAAGCCACAAGTGAGGTTGGGGAGTCTGTAATATGAACATAGTGGCATTCAGTTAGAATGCGTTCATTCCTAAGTATAGCAGATATAAGCTATAAGGTTAGATTCCTTTT
Source organism: Halocaridina rubra (assembly GCA_037179515.1). NCBI lineage: Eukaryota > Metazoa > Arthropoda > Malacostraca > Decapoda > Atyidae > Halocaridina > Halocaridina rubra. The sequence continues at coordinate 91,405 of JAXCGZ010020810.1, read as the reverse complement.
AACCTTCTGTGGTGTAGTGGTAGCGCCTTGACTTAGTAATCATAAGTCCTAGGTTCGAGTCCCGGTCGGGGTAAAAATATGAGTCATGTTTTCACATATGTAATGTGCTTATTGGTTATTTCATGGCCCGAATGAGATTGGGAATTGAATTAAATGCTAAAATGAAGCCACGAGTGAGGTTGGGGAATCTGTAATATGAACATAGTGGCATTCAGTTAGAATGCGTTCATTCCTAAGTATAGCAGATATAAGCAATAAGGTTGGATTCCTTTTAACCTTCTGTGGTGTAGTGGTAGTGCCTTGGCTTAATAATCATAAGTCATAGGTTCGAGTCCCGGTCGGGGCAAAAAAAAAAAATGATTCATATATATATATATATATATATATATATATATATATATATATATATATATATATATATATATATATATATATATATATATATATATATATATATATATATATATATATATATATATATATATATATATATATATATATATATATATATATAATATATATATATATATATATATATATATAATATATATATATATAATATATATATATATATGAAATATATATATATGCAATATATATATATATATATGCAATATATATATATATATATATATATATATATATATATATATATATATATATATATATATATATATATATATATATATATATATATATATATATATATATATATATATATATATATATATATATATATAATATATAATATATAATATATAATATATTATATATATATATATATATATATATATATATATATATATATATATATATATATATATATATATATATATATATGATGTTTATAGATGAAAAAATATAGCAGTAGATTCTTTATTCATTTCTTTATAAGAATATTACTATTAGATTTTAAATTATAATATACCTTGAATAATCCAGCCGCTTCTGATATCAGTTTTGTTTCGGTTGGTTTAGTTTTGTTTTCTTCTTCAAATCCTGGTGTATCTGTGTCAGGTGGACAGCAAACTGTAACAGTAATGTTGTAGGGCTTTACCTGTTGAACCACAAAATTATAATATTACTCTCTGTAGTGATGAGAATAAACCACGTATGTTAATACAGATAGTTGTCAATTTACAACGGGGGTTGGTTTCGACGGACCCGTTGTAAGTCAGACCATGAAATCAATGAGAACATTATAGTATGGAACAGCAGTACAGCGTAAGTTAACAGTATATCATCTTTAAGTCATAATGTTGGGCTTTTCCTAAATATTTTTGGAGCCATTTTATTCGTTCCTTGTTATTATAGTCTATTTTAAATAATCTTATAACAAAAACTAAATATAAAACATTTTTACTCTCTGTACATGTATAGACTGGCCGGTTATACGTGGTTGTGAGACATTGTTGTTGTCATCAGAGGCAGCACTCGGGGCAGCCAAAGGTTCTTATTTTGTCATATATATATGCAGAGCATTTTTAATTCAGTTCTTTTTCCTCTTAAATTTCATCATATAATAAAAAATCATCATGTACCAGTTGTTCGATCTGCCACTCTTTCTTCTCCAACAGCGATGACCTCTTCATTCTTAAGCTCCCTCTCAGTCACTCATTGAGACTTATAGTTTATAGTGTACTATATTAAGTTTTTTATTCTTTTCTTTATTAGACAATAATTTTTACTGCTTTCATAGTTTACTTGAAAAGGTTTTATTTTTAGACATAGTTTACATAGTTTAATAGGTTTCTGTTAGTCTTTTGTAATTATCATTATAATTATTATTATTAAAGAGAAAAAGAATCGAACAATTCTGACAAATCTTATCATGTCTGTAAAAAAAATAAATAAATAAATAAAAAATATCGGCTCCCTAAAGCAGAGGTAGGGAAAGAAGAGAGAGAGCTGCCTCTGATGATGCTTTTGTGGTCAGGTTTTTGAGAACATTTTATGAGCTTTTAAAGACTCTCATGACTGTCCCTTTACCTATCTGTCCAGAATCATTATTATTATCATTATTAATACTATTATCGTTTTTGTTATTACTATTATTATTATTATTATTATTATTATTGACACTCCCCTACTTATGAACGAGTTTGATTCCAGAAGTCCGTTCTTAAGTAGAATTGTTTGAAAGTTGTGTTTAGGTAAAACAATGTACTGTACAGTACATACATAGGCTGTACTGTACAGTACTTTGGCTAAAGACACTCAAGTACTATATAGAGCATAAAATATACAGTACTAATGAATTTTAATACACTAATAATAATATACTAATACAGTACAGTACAGTAATACATACCGTACATTAATTACCTGAGTACATAATGAGTACATGTTTGTTCGTATCTGTGAATGTTTGTAACTCAGTTGTTAGTAAGCAGGAGAGCGTCTCTGATATTATTATTTTTTTAATCACATAACTCGATTATTATGAATATGGACACATTCTGCAACAATTATCTGCATGTCACCAACTTTACACTTTTAGAATTCTATACCAGAACAATACCAGTTACCTCCATATGAAGTGCTTCAGCGAGCTTAATGAGGGCTCCCTTAGCAGCAGAATAGGCAGAAAAGCCATAAAGACCAAGCAGTCCACCTTGAGATGATGTGAATACTATGATGCCCTCTTGCTGCTGCTTCATACTGCGGACTGCTTCTTGAGTAATGAAGAAAGACCCCAAAACATTCACATCCATCACGGACTATTTGAATAGAAAAATAGTTTGATAACTGCCTATAAAAATAATACAAGACTAATGCTTTCTTTATATCTAATAGTAAGACCCTGATATGGCAAAATGATGAACACCCAACCAAAACGTGAGAAAATATCAAGTAGTCGTTTTTGATACTTTTCACCTGTTACTAGATAGGCTGAGATGCTGTAAAGGGGATTGGGAGATGCATGATTAACACAAAAATACTTGTCTCTGCCTTAAGCAGGCTAATTAAGAGTCGAAAGGAATACTTAAAGTGTATTTCTAAATGGTAACTTTGTTATATTTCGTCTGCAGTGAGGAATGTCAGACAGCAAATACGAGACATTTCTTCAATACCGGGGAAGATGTTAAATGGATATAAATAGAGGGTAACAATAGCTACTCTGTCTTTACAGCATATAACACTATAAACCAAATACAAATAAAATACAGTCACTCTTACATAACATGGGTTTTAATGAAATGCAGATGGAATCCTCAGCCATGCTGCTATTACAGCAGACAATGGTAAAAACTATTTCTAAATCAAGTCTCTTTGTTTGTTTGCCGTTTATGATCACTAATAATCACCATTCAACTGGTGGTGGACACAGATGTGTTGGAGCTGGGGAATTAAGACTGGATGCCTTTCCTAACACCCTGCAGTGGATGCAAACATGGGCTTGTCCTTTCCTGAGTCAAGAGCTCAAATCACTGCACTAACTGCAGGCTGCACGGGTAATCAATTCAAATTTTAATTATCTTTGAAATGCATGGATGATCAAATCAACTTTCAGTTGTGGTTCTTTTCCTATGCCAACATGTACTGTACATCAAATATTCTGGTGTGCATGTTACTCATTTATTATCCCTTGACATCAGACATGTCACAACATTCTCCATCTCGGCTTCATTTTGCTTTATGTTTTCTTGGTGCCCAGGCCCAATGAGGACAATTTTCTTTGCCTGTCCTGGAGTTACACTCACAAAAAGAAAAAAAAATTAACATTACTCACCTTTACCACCTGAGGAGATAACTCCTCAAACTTCTGGGCACGTGAAAATCCAGCACAATTAACAAGCATGTACACTGGTCCCAAAACAGCTTCAGCATCTTTAATGACTGATGAGACTGCATCTGAGTCACAACCCAAGTTGACTGTTGAATAAATGTAAAACCATTTTTCAGTAATGAAAACTGAAACTATTGCAGAAAATACACTACAATTCTGTTGATACAGTTAATTCAGATTATTAATAACTCACTGGATGCTCACCATCCATTAAGATAAACAGACAGTAATAAAACTATTACTCATACCACATATTATATAACCTATATACAAGAGCTATCCATCCCTATAAGGGGGGTGGCTGAATTAAATCAATAAAAACCTGACTTTTTGTAGGAGGAAAATACAGAACAGGGGATTCCCAGTCCCCTAGTTCTCCCCAGGTTTTGTTAACTTTTACAACACAGGGGAACACGGAGGAAATTAAAAACACAACCCCTGTTTTGAGTTGTTAACTATGAAAAACATACTTCTGCCTTGACTACGCCTGAGGAGTCGCTGCCTATGATTGGGATAGGCTATGCAAAGCATTGGCACTTTACATACAAACAAGCATCATTAGAATTGTTATTTTACTTATTATATCACATCTTTTGATAGGTTATTTTAAATTTTTTTTTACACTTTTAAAAGATTAATAAGATGATCAGAGAAGAATTGCAAGCATTCATGCTGTCTTTGCAGCTTAGGACTAACGTCTAGCCATATTATCAACTCATATCAATCCAACATCACAATAAGAAAAGGTTAAAACTAAAGTATTAGGAAGGACATGTTATTGCACAATTAGTAAATTTATCATTTGAAACAAACCAGACATAACAAAAGGAACAAAAATAGATAAAAATTCAAATATCACACCAGATTAACAAGAACTGTGAGAATAAGGTGATTGGAATAACATTATTTTTGCACACAAAACAGAGAATACAAAAAGGAACACCATTTTATCTAGAAATAAAAAAAGATAAAAAGTCAAATATCACAACAGATTAACAAAGAAGGAAAATCATGAATAAAAAAAAAGATAAAAATTCAAATATCACAACAGATTAACAAGCACTGCGGAAATAAGGCGACTGGAATAACATTGTTTTTGCACACAATTTTCATTCACGATTTCCATCCAAATCTCATTATAGGTGGTGAGAAACAATTTCAGATTCTATGGAGCAAGTCATTGTTTTTTGTCAAAACAAAGAAATCAGAGGGGAACATAAGAAAAAATACAATGCAGATAGATGCATTTAACGCCATGATTATGAATGCTTCCATAAATATTCGCTATTTGTGAAACCTTCACATATTATTTATGAATTTCTTGTTTATATATTTTTTTATTTAGTACCAAATATTGTATATCTTACATTATGGCATCATTTTGAGTAAAGTGAACTGCTGTATACTATCGAAATACTTGTTACAGGTCTATAAAAAAAACTAATTCTTAGTCTTCAGGATGCAAGTAAATTTTTGGGCATTATTTAAAAGTAAAAAAAAAAAATAGTGCATCAGCACTTGGATACAGTAATTCTCAGAATATCTCTATTTGAGGTCAGTTCCCAGTATCTAATAGCGCATGAAGATCTATATTAGTACCGATAAAAAATCAAGGATGTAAATGAACAAGAAACATTACTTTATTTTAGCTATTGCAGACCACAGTCTGTGCTTACCCCCATTCGAATGGGAACTAATTATGACACAAAAAATGGTGCACAATGATATTACTTCCATATAGACTTACTCAGCCTAGGTGGCAGTAGTATGTTGGTTTTTTGTCATGAAGAGCTCACATATAATCACTTCATGACAAAAAAAACATATTTTAAATGATTTTAAGTTGTATCTAATCATATCATAATACGATACAATATAACTTAAAATATAGATTTACAAAGTTACTATACCATCTAACAATACAAAATACTAAAAAATATTATACAGCAGATAACGGGGGATATAAATGAAATAATGGCATAAAGCTGAAACTTCTCTCTAAATATCACTTTTCAATATCCCGCTGAGGTCACAGTAATGTAATGTTTGGAGAACTAGACTCAGGAAGTGTGGCAGACAACAGTTCATCACACAATGCCCAGCCTCACTGATCATCTCTGGGAATCGTAAAATATTTCATGAAGAACAGATCTACCAGCTTTTTATTCCCCTATTCCCAGTAGTCAATGTATACATCACATATACAATATGAAGGCAAGACTCTATCTCCCCAACATTAAGGATCTATCTATATGTACAGGGAGTCCTCGTGTAACGTCAGGGTTCCGTTCATGACAGCTGACTTAATGCAGATCTCGACGTAAGTCGGACTACACCTAATTCGAACCTAAGTCCCTCAACCTATGTTGAAAATAGATAATTTAAAACATTGGAAAAAAATATATGTTCGTAATCTATGATAAATACTAAAACTAATCTTAATAGTATTGCTTACCTTTAAAATTAACATTAAACTATAGAAATAATGTTCTCATTGTAAGATACAGGTACTGTATAATAAAACTATACTTATAAACAAGTATATTTGTACTGTATTGCACTACAACAATACTATATAGTATAAAACTGTAAGTACTGTATTGTTTTACTCGTGTGGTTTGCTTGCATAGGGAGGGAGAGACTGACTTATTAGGAGAAAGCTGGAGAGGTAGATGCTAAGGAGACAGGGCAGATGAGTCTGGAGAAGCAAATGAGCATAAAGTACAGTACATAATCTATAGAAAAAAATACTGTACTATAAGTTCTCATTGAATGATACTGTATTATAAAACTACACTTATAAACATAAAAATATTATACAAAACTGCACTTACTTTTACTCATGTGGTTTGATGATTGTGGCCACGGTTGTACAGGCTAATCCGAGATTGCGGCCAATGTTCGTAGAAAATTCTCCCTTTCCAGCACAGCTTACCACTTCAATTTTAATTTCAATGGTGACGGCTTTTCTTTTCTTAGTGGCATTGCCATCAGAACAATCACTAACATGCTTGGGAGGCATAGTAGTGTCAGTAACGAGCGAACACAATGAGAGAGCAGACAAAAGCACTATACACAATATGGCGGGAGGGAATAAACTGAGATGTTCTTCTTCTCCCTCTTCTAATGCCACGTGATGCCTGATTTTTACACTAAGCTCAACAAATTATTTCATATAAAATCATATTTACAGCTATGTGGTTGGTACTTTTTTTTTTAAATTCAATATAATTCTTCAATATAACCAAATACATAAACAAATAAATAAATAAAGCCATTAACTTGATAAATATGAATACAGCTGCGTTTACTAGCCGTGCATTCGTGTGCATTTTGAATAAAATCATATTTACAGTTATGTGTTTGGTATTTTTTTTTAAATTCAATATGATAAATACGAATACAGTTGTGTTTGATACCTTTGTATTCGTTTGTATTTCAAATAAAATGGTATTTACAGCTACGTGTTGTTGTTTTTTAATTTAATATAATCCTTCAATATAACCAAATATATAAAAAAAAAATAAAGCCATTAACTTGATAAATACGAATACAGTTGTGTTTGCTACCTTTGTATTCGTGTGTATTTTGAATAAAATCGTATTTACAGCTATTTTTTTTTAATTCAATATAAGCCTTCAATATAACCAAATACTGTATATAAACAAATAAATAAAGCATTAACTTGATAAATACGAATACGGTTGTGTTTGCTACCTTTGTATTCGTGTCGTATGGCCTCTCACATAGACGCCAAGAGCCGCTAGATGGCAGAGTGCGCACTCGAAAACCCGCCCCTTAGAGAGGACAGCATATACCCGGAGAGCGTTAGTTGAAGTTAGACCTTGCCGGAGGCAGAACTTATGTCCATAGATAGAAGTTTCCCCCTACGGGGGCAGGAACTGTGAGCTGACAGGAACTAGAGAAATGGGAGCTTTGAGGCATAAACTAAGTTCAAGTTAAACCTAGTTCTCAGAATAACGCCTAGATAGGTTCTCAGAAGTGTCGGGTAAATGGAAAATCGCGTGAATAACGAGTCATTTTCCATAGGAAACAATGATAAAGGGCATAGATATGTTCCAAACCTTACATAAACACACCATGCCAAAGATATAAGATAAGTAAAAAACATGTTTTATTACTACAGAGCAAGCAGAAAGCCCTGTATCTATTTTTAAGAGTATACAAAAGATATTCATATTCACTTTACAGCTAGAAATTAACATACATTACTGTACTGTACTCTATTATACAGTGGGCAACAGTCATACAGTACACTGGGACATGCATGGTGGCTGTGAGCAAGTTACTAATGCGGTAGAAGAGGAGGAGGATGCAGGAGAACGAACCTCTATTAGCAAATGTAAACAAAGATAAAATAAAAATTATATATAACCAAAGCAAGATTAAAAAACGAAAAAAAAAATAATTATGTAATGCCTCAATCTACCATATGACAGCTTAAAAAAACTTAATCTACATTCTCTAGAGAGGCGCAGAGTTAGGGGGGATATGATTGAGGTGTATAAATGGTTTAAAGGGATTAACAAGGGTGATATTAATAAAGTTTTAAAAATTCATGATCAAACCAGAACTCATAATGGATTTAAGCTTAATAAATTTAGGTTCAGAAGGGAAATTGGTGAAAATTGGCTTGGTAATACCATAGAGTAGCTGATGCATGGAACAGGACAACTAAGTCGACTTTCATAACATGCAGGGGAACAAGGAGGAGGTACTCTAGGCATCATATTCACATACCGGAGAAAATCTGAACTTTCCCTCCAGCTACAGAATTAGCTACCGTAGCCTCGACATCTGCTTTGGCCTTTTCCAAGTTGGCAATGTTTCTGGCAATCAGTGTTACATGGGCACCTCGTCCTGCTACTTCATGTGCGACACTTAGACCAATTCCACTTGATCCACCAGTTATCTAAAAAACAATGACATCTACAGTTAAGAAATACATATCACCATAATAGTTAATATGATCCCATACACCTTGTAAATGACTTAATCCTAATGTTTTCTTCACTCTGACATAAGAGAAGAGCTCCTTTCTAGAGGTATTTCTTATTTTCACTGCAGTGTAGTGGTTGGATCACTTAACTCAAGAGTTGATAGAACGGCAATCAAGCACTCCCCAGGGCATTAAAAAGGGCATCCAGCCTTCACACTCTAGATCTAACCTGTCTGTGTCCACCTCCATTATGGGGATTAATAGTGACAAATAAACATGAATCAAGTTCCTCAAAATCTCTATAAAGAATACTTAATAATTGCCATAAGCAGCAAGAAATTAGCAAGGAGGAATTACTGGTAAAATATCTCAAGTTCAGGATCACATTATTTTTATGAATCTGCAGCCTTTGGATTCAAACCTAATACTCTTAATATGTACCTGTGCTGGCAAATGCCAGCATAGAATGGATTTAGACAATCCATCTGAAATAATTTTATTATTACAAGCATGTGCAAAGTTCTGGTTAAAATTTTCCATCCTGACAAGAAAGTTAAATGAAGAATACATTAATTGAAGAGGAAAAATACGAAAGGAGAAGTAAAGAAAATACCGTGGAGACCATTCACTATGGCAATAATAAACTGCTTGAAGAGGAATAAAAAGAAAAGACAAGAGAAGAAAACACTTCCAGGCTTCATTATACTCCACCCATCCTCATCCTTCTAACAGCAGTTAAAAAATAAGACAAAAATATTCCAATACGAAGAGGCTGCCAACTCGACACTCCCTTATCCCTGTTAGTTGTTTCATCTGATACATGATCACTAACAATCCTATACAAAGTGGAGATACAGCTTTGCAGTAGAAATTAAATACATTTGCTTAAGCTCTTTATATTGGTTGGTGAGTTTAACTGATAAAATAGAGATAGCACTTATATTTCTTATTATATCTAACATTATATGAAAGGAGTAAGCTGGGGACCTTGGCAGTGCTGTGGTTAGAGCACTCAACTCAGGAAGTGATGACTCGTGTTCAAGCCATATGCAGACCATTAGGTAAGGCATCAAACTTTAATTCCCCATCTCCAACAAGTCTGTTCCCCTCCAATTCGAATGAGGACTAACAGTAATATGTAAAATAGCGTAATATATGTGATGGGTAAGCTGAATGAATAAAATTCAAAACTCACCATGACATGCTTGCCCTTCAGATCACGCTTCTTACTGATAAGCTTATCAGCGACTGCTATAAAAGCAAATATCACACCAACCACTATCAAGATATACTCCAAGTAACAGCAAAGGCTCATTTTAAAGTCTGAAAGGAAAAAAATTTAAATCACACTCACACAGAAAGAAATACCTACATATGCATTAAAATTTTACCTATACTTTAGCTTACCATTTCGATATAAAGAATAATTCATACTACAGTCTGGAGCCCATAGGGAACCCTGGTGGCACAGTGGTTACAATATATGACTTGGGAATTGACAAACCTGTGTTCAAGCCCACTACAATGAAGTAGGAGGGCCAATAAGCTTCCATTTCCCAGCTCCACCATCTGCATGTGTCCACCAATATAATGGAAAACAATAACAACAACAATTTGTAAAACAAAGTAGTACCCATATAGCTTCAAATGGGAAAACAAAACATTTCCAGACGATGTGTAGCTTTCCTTGCTGAAGCGGGCCAATTTGGGAGCAACAGGAGGTATTTCAATACTTGAAGATTTACATGAAGCACATGAATTCCAAAGGAAATATTGTATAAAACATGGATCAGTGTTGTAAATTAGTAGAGAAGCACACCAATTGCAGCCAACCCACCAAATACAGCTTAGGAGTACATTCATTTTAAGAAAGTAGAGGCTGCCTCCAAGAGGACCAAGCACTCAACTAATGAAGTGACAAACCCGAGATAGAGCCCACCACAGGGCATCAACAAGGGCATTTAGCTTTAATTTTTCAACATCAACCAGTCTGTGTCCATCCTCAATTGAATGGGGACTAAAAGTGACACATAAAATGGAAAACAGAGACAGCCTAAATGAACCCATTTTGAAAGGACAGAATTAAGAGTAAACACCAAAACTATACCTTGAAAACTTCATAAATTCTTTTCTAGATATAGGCTAATGTCTGATTTTGAAAAAGTGCATTAATATAAAAACTAATCTTGAAAACTAAAATCGCGGTTGCCACTTCCCTGTCATTCTTTTCTACAAGAGATTCTGGGAGAAGAAATTGTGTACAAACTATTATAGTTGGTCAACACAAACTATAATACTTTGTACACAATTTCTTTTTCCATAACTTCTTGTAGAAAAGGGACAGGGAAGTGGCATCCCTATATATGATGTAGCATATTGTCCACTAGTTGCGTAGCATTAATGGTGGATCAGTTCCTTGAAAAGTTCCGCAATGAAGTTAAATATTACTTTTCCGGCAATTCTCATTCATGCAAATATAATTCAAACGGTGTGTTGGTAATAAGAACAAATTTCACCATTATATCCCATATGAATAGGGGTGGACACAGACATGTTGGAGTTGATGATTAAAGGTTGAATGTCCTTCTTAATACCTCGTAGGTGGATCATATCTGTGTTAAGTCACATCAAGACTCCACACTCTACTGGTGTGCTACCACAGCCCCCATTTAGAGTAACGAGATGAATGGTGGAAATCAATGGGCCATAAGAGAGATTACATTTCTGCTTTGTACAATGCATGAATAAATTGCTTAAATGTTTTGTACAATGCATGCTGGCACACGCATTGTAGGACAAAGACTAATAAGTTGCACATAAATCTTTTTAAAAAATATATACATACTATCTAATAAAGTTGTTAAGTCATACTATGAAGATATGGGAGAAGATCATAGAGAGGAGACTCAGAGAGGTAACGACAATTGGAGATGAACAGTTTGGCTTCATGCCTGGAAGAGAGACAGTGGATGCCATATTTGCCTTGAGACAAATGATGGTAAAGCATCAGGAGAAACAGAAAGGACTGCATATGGACTTTATTGACCTGGAAAAGGCATATGATCGAGTACCACGTCAAGAGGTGTGGAGGTATATTAGAGAAAAGGGAGTCCCCGAGAAATATGTAAGAATCATCCAAGATATGGATGAGGGCAGAGGCAAATGTTAAGAGCAGTGTGGGCTTGACAAAAAGTCTCTCAGTAAATGTTGGTCTGCATCAAGTGTCTGCTTTGAGTCCATATCTATTTGATCTGGTCTTGGATGTAGTAACCCAGGGTATTAGAGATCAGTCTCCATGGTGTATGCTCTTTGCAAATGACATTGTACTGTGTAGCAACAGACGAGAGGTAGTGGAGGAGAAGCTTGAGGAGTGGAGAAGAGCGATGGAGGATAGAGGACTGAAAATCAGCAGGAAGAAGACAGAGTACTTGAGGTTGAGAGATGATGAGGATGAGGAGGTCAATTTGCAGGGGGAGGTGTTGAAAAGAGTTGAAAAGTTTAAGTATTTGGGATCAACAGTAGCAGAGGATGGTGACCTAGACCTAGAGTCAGAAATAACCCACAGATATATAATCGGGATGGAAGAACTGGAAGAAAATGTCTGTGGTGCTGTGTGACAGGAGAATAGGGATTAAGTTGAGGGGTAAAGTGCAAAAGACAGTTGTGAGACCTGCGATGATGTATGGAGCAGAGACATGGGCAATAAAGAAGACACAAGAGAAAAAAATGGATGTGGCAGAGATGAGGATGTTGAGATGGATGTGTGGGGTGACAAGAAGCGATAAGATCAGAAACGAGGTAATTAAAGGTACCTCAAAAGTTAGAGAAATATCAAATAAGATACAAGAAAGTAGACTAAGATGGTGTGGTCATGTCGTTAGGAGGGATGAACAGTATGTTGGGAGGAGAGTGATGGATATGGATATAACAGGGTAGGAGAAGGAGGAGACCAAAGCGTAGGTGGATGGATTGCATCAATGACGACCTGAGGTCTAAAGGTTTGTTGGGTGATGAGGTATGGGACAGAAACATATGGAGAACACTGGCCAGAAACATCGACCCCTCATAAAAGTGGGAAAAGATGTAGACGAAGAAGATCTAATAAAACTATATGTGAATTTTGTAGCTCAATGGTATCTATAGCAAAAGGAAATAGTAAAAAGCGTACGATACAAATAAAATATTGTCTCATAATTTGTAACATTATCTCTTTCTGGTCAAAATGGCTAAAATACCCAATTTGGAAAGTTATTCCATTGAAAATATGCTTACAGACCAGCTAAAAGATAACAACATCTTTCAAACTTCAGTAACCCAAATTTGTCTCATTACTGTAAGAATATTATTTCCCAGTTCATGTAAATTACTTCATACTTCTATAACTTTGTTGAAGCATTCCTCTTGGAAGCTCCTCCATTTGGGAACTCCCCCACCTTAATGTATTCCTCTAGGGATGTCCCCAAGGTTATTGCCTTCCTACAGGAACTTCCTGATTTGAATTCCTCTTGGGAACTTCATGCTAATGTGCTTCTCTTGTCAAGTCCCCCCATTAAGAAAGTGGAAGCAGAAAAAGGTCCCCTAACTCTTGATGACCATTCATGCCATCATCACATTGTTATAAATGCAAAAATAGTTAAATTTCATTTCTATTTAAATATACTAAGAAATTTCCTAACTGGTGTGTGGTCAGAGGGATGCCTAACCCTCTAAGGAGATTCAACAACAGTATCGAGGGGGGGGGGGGCGCTAAGGTTTAGTGGATAAATCAGATCTTGAAAAGAAATGCAACCCCCGGGGGCTCTGAGGATATTCATACTGACAAAGCAATCACCTAACCTAACCGAAATAACACCTTACGAGGTTATTTAAGATTACATCTGGTTAAGGGGTTCTGAGGCTTTCTCATCTTTACAAGATCCCAAATATCTTATCTTAAAATAATTTTGGGAATTTTTTGTATTATTCAACTGCCATCATTATGGCTATGTGCCAAAATTGCATTCTGTTATTGCTGACTAACACAATGTGGTATTATATATTGCTTGCATATAAACACAGTATTATCATACTAAGTTTTCAAAACAAATTTATCCTTCTACATTCTATCAAGAACACAAAACACCTCGAGGCATTCTGGTTCAGGGAAGACTGCCCTGTTTGCAATAATATATGCCAACAACACAACATACACTCTTTCAGAGGTCTGCGGGAAAGTCCAGTATCAGAAACGACCTTCCATTAGGGATTTGGAGCTGTTCAACCAGGCAGCTCGAGGAAAACAACAACACAATTAATAATACCAAAACATTTTCTTGAATAAAGCATGATCTAAGCAGAAATCCACAAACAGGAAATATCTGAGGGAAAACTCACATGCTCTCAGACTGGCACTTTTGCTCAATATTCAACAAAAATCTACAAAAATATTATCAATCTGACAAGCTGTTCTCGATAGGCTCGCATGCAACCCTATGGGTAATAATTACGGTAACTAAAACTGCGTGGTTACATTGCTAGAAATATGAGGACAACTTTGTAATATTAGGTATTAGCTTTCAACGGAATCAAGTAGCCAAAAACAATCAACAAGAAATTACAATATCAGCTATTTAGTTAAGTGCAAATATAATCATATTTATAAATGAAAGAAATGGGTTTATGTTTACTTTTACACCTTAAGTTATGAAAAATTACATGAAATTTATTACAATAAGTTAGGTTAAGCTTGGTTTGTTCACCCCCAGTTCAGAACAAGTAGATCAGTTGAAATAATTATTTTGACTGTTTGATTTTTTTCAATGTATTTTATTTTCAATTCGCTTGTATGGAATGGAAAAAAAGGATATCATTCATTGACTATAATTAAAATTATATCTATCTATACACTAGCGCCATAATCCCCATTATAAGGGTGGTGGCTGAGTGAAAAAAAAGGAAAATACAAAGGAAAAGACTCCCAGTTCCCTCGCTCAACCCCATCTAGTCGACTAATACGACATGCAGTGGAACACAGAAGGATGGGGGCAAGGTGTGAGGAAGACATAGTCATCAAATGGGGTCCGAGCAACCATGGACAGTGAATCCTTTTTACTTTAAAATTTTATCGATATTCAGCACTTTAACTGCCAAAATTATTTATGCCTGTGGAATTTTAAAGGCGTCTGAGAACGCTGACTATATAGTCAAGGTTTGAGATTTCAGTATCGTTTGAGGTAGGCACCGCCAGTTCCACGCCCCTTCAGGTGAATGGCATTTAAAAAATATTTAAACGATACAGTCCACACAGTATAAAAAATAATTATGCAATTAATAAAGTTATTGATATTACCTGGCAGGGGATAATGTGCCAACAAAAATGTATTCGCGCCAGTATATGCAGAACACGTAGCACAGATATCGGACCTTGTCTCTGAATGCGATGTAAACACTGGCGCTTAAACTTAAAACTAGCAGATATGCATATCAAGTACCACTACTTACCGATATACATTATTTGTTTATGGAGTCTTGTTTAAAATCCAATCATGCTGATAAAAACTATTTATATTTAAAGTAACTTATCTTTTGTATATTAAAATCTGCTGTAAAGATAAAACTATGACGTTGTTTAATGACGTCACTAAAGTTAGCTTAAATGTAAGCTAAGATAGACGATAGCATCGTCAAACACCTAATTATTGGTTGTAGGACAAAATATTCATCGGTATTTTGTCTGCTCACCATCCATGTTGTCTCACTGACAAAAAGTTGAAGGATTCCAATTGAAGAGAGATGTGTTTCTTCAGTAGTTTCTTCATAAATATGCAAACTATGCTGATCAAGGAAACAGGTCTTTAGTGTAGAGCCATATCCCTCCTTCCCTTTTTGAAGATAGGTATCACGATCGCTTGTTTCCAGCATTTTGGAATCTCGCCTGACTCCAACGACTTTTCAAATATGATACTTACTGCCGATGATATTGATTTATAGACAGGCAGCTAGATAGATAGATAGATAAAGAGAGAGAGAGGGTATAATGGCTAAATATATGAAAATTGTAGCGTCCTGATCTGTATGAGGGGAGAGATTTTTAAAGAAGAAATTGTTAGGAAAGATTGTGCCGAAATTGGCAGTTATGTACTTGTAAGAAATGGTAATTGCTACATGAAAATTGAAGTTAATTAGAGTCTAGGGTCGATATTTTATTTATTTATTTGAGAAGAATAATAACTAGCAAGTTCAAGATATATAATATTCAGGTGTGCAGACAAAATGTCGACGGATATGACTTTTATTTAGTTATTTATTCTTCTTACTCTTTCATTCATTCATGATAATACAGGTTAAAATGATAGTTCCGAACCTAACCTAACCTAACCTATCCGTCGACATTATGTCCATCGGCATTTTGTCTGTACACCTAAATATTATATATCTTGAACTTGCTAATTATTATTATTCTCAAATAAATAAATAAATAAAATATCAACCCTAGACTCTAATTAACTTCAATTTTCATGTAGCAATTACCATTTCTTACAAGTACATAACTGCCAATTTCGGCACAATCTTCCCTAACAATTTCTTCTTTAAAAATCTCCTTTATGATGAGGTAAGCTGAATCTTACAGGAAAGAGAGGGCTAGGCAGATTGCATATTTCATGACTTTCAGACAGCATTTGACACGCTCCCACACAGGAATCTTATTAAGAAGCTGCTAACAATGGCAAGAATAGGCGGACATGTCTTGGAATGGATAAAAACTTACTTAGAATACATAAATTATACTTCTCAAACACCACATCTCCATTACATTCAACTTCTTCCTTTCATTCTCTCTTGCATTCCAAGTCTCTGCTCCATACAAATGCTGTTGGCACAATCAGACCTTCATATATCCTTTTTTTTTTTCAAGTATCTATTTCTCATTACACTTTTCAACCCATCTAGATAATAAATTGCTTCCTTCGCTCTGTGATTTACCTCTACAGCCAAATCTTACAGGAAAGAGAGGGCTGGGCAGATTGCATATTCCTAGACTTCCAGAAAGCGTTTGACACTGTTCCACATGGGAGACTTATTAGGAAGCTGCAATCAATGGCTAGAATAGGTGGAAATGTCTTGGAATGGATAAAAACTTACTTAGAAGGAAGGGAACAGAGGGTTAGAGTAAGACACTCAGTGTCTGAATGGAGAAGAGTTAGTAGTGGAGTTCCACAGGGTTCAGTTTTAGGGCCTCTTTTGTTCCTTGTATATGTAAATGACCTACCAGAGTCTGTAAATTCATTCATGAATATGTTTGCAGATGATGCAAAGATTGTGAAGAAAGTAAAAAACGAGAACAATGGTAGAGAACTTCAGGAGGATCTAAATAATCTGCATGAGTGGTCAGAAAAGTGGCTAATGAAATTCAATACTTCAAAATGTAAGGTAATGAGAATGGGTACAAGTGCAAGAAGGCCCAAGCTTGACTACTCGGTGGCTGGAGTACAACTTCAAGAGACAGAAAATGAGAGAGATCTAGGAGTAAACATACTGGCAGATTTGTCTCCAGAAATACATATAAATGGAATAGTAAGGACAGCATATGCATTCTTATCAAATGTAAGGGTAGCCTTCAGGCACATGGACAAGGAAATGTTCAGAAATATTTATGTAACCTATGTGAGGCCAAAACTCTAATATGCAGCCCCCTTTTGGAATCCGCACTTGAAAAAGCACATAGCTAAGCTTGAAAAAGTTCAAAGACGTGCCACGAAACTGGTGCCAGAAATACGCAATCTCAGTTATGATGAGAGGCTGAGGGAATTAGACTTACCATCACTCGAAGCTAGAAGAGTGAGGGGGGATATGGTGACAGTCTTTAAATTCCTTCATGGTTATGATAGAGTGGATAGGGATCGATATTTCGATATGGCTGGCTCTAGAACTAGAGGTCATAGTTTGAAGCTTCGTAAGAAAACTTCTTCGCAGGATGTAAGGAAATACTTTTTCAGTGTAAGAGTAGTTGATAATTGGAATTCGCTAAGCGAGGAGGTAGTTAATGCTATCTGAATCCATAGTTTTAAGGACAGGTATGATAAGTATCACTAAGTATAAAATGGAACCGATCAGGAGACGGGAAAATACGAGCTTTGTGCTCTTTCCCGTAAACACAATTAGGTAATCACAATTAGGTAATCACATAAAACTATCAATTTCTTCAAGTAACACCCAATTCACTACTACATTCAATCTGCAAACCTTAACACTCCTCGTGCATCTCATGACTTTGCTTTTATCAACATCCTCCCACAACTATCTTTTTTACACACCCTAACTACCTCAGTCACCAAATTATTCAATTCATTCTCAGCAGCAGCATCCAGTGTTGTGTCATTTGCAAATAGCAATTGATTCAGTTTCTACAACTTCCATCCTCACCCACTAATTCTCAGCCTCTGTCTAATACTCTTTCACTTATTTCCTTTACCACTCCATCCATATATACATTAAACAACCATGGTGACATTACACAACCTTGACATAATCCTACATTCACCTCAAACAAATCACTCATATCATTCCCAACTCTCAGGCATGCTCTACTATTCATGTAGAAACTCTTCACCACATTCAGCAAACTTCCACTTATTCCAAGCAGTCTTTACACACTCCACAGCCCCTCTCTATTAAACCTGTCATATGTTTTTTATAAGTCCTTAAAAGCCCAATATGTGTCCCTACTTTTCTCTAAGAACTTCTCACACACCTGTATTACCACAAGCACCTAATCCACACATACTCTTCCTCTCCTGAACCCACACTGTTCTTCCCTAATTAATTTTCAGTACCTTTCTTAATTCTCTCGATTAACACTCTTCCATATATCTTACCAACTACACTCAACAAACTGATTCCTCTAAAGCCACTACACTCATTCTTATCTCCTTTCCCTTCGTAAAGTGGCACTACACATGCACTCCTCCGATCAACTGGGACCCTCCCTTTCCTGAAACATATTCAACAAGCGAACCATCCATTCTACTAATGACTCCCCACCTTTTGGCAAGCATTCAACATGACACCCATCTAGCCCTAGTGCTTTACCTGTTTTAACTGCTCTCAGTCCAATATGCACCTCTTCATTTGTTATTTCTCTATCGTTCTCATCACCTATCATTGGCATTCTACATTCGTGTCTCCCAGCCACAATCTCTTCTCTCTAATATCGTCCTAATTTAGAAGGTCCTTTAAATATTCAGCCAATCCCTCTCTCACCTTTATTTCATCTACCAGCAACTGCCCATCTGCTCAGAAACGCGTCAGATTTTGTGTACATGCGTTTCCCATGCCTCCTGGCTTGTGCGTTTCCACCACATTGTATGCGCGTGCAACATGTCATGTGAAATGTCCCATTCAATTCCACTGAATGCAAAAACGCCATGCACGCAAATGCGCCAATGGAAACATTCGTGTGAAAGAGCCCTAGATATGAGAATCTGCCAGCGCTCTCTTCAATCAAATGCCGCTTTTATGAGCAAGAGAAGTGTGAGAAGCGATTGTGGTTTCTTGAAGATGTTCCTCGTGAGTCAGCAGATCTCCCATCTCCAAGATTTTGGTCTAAACCATCGCCCAAGATGCGGTCAAACATCAAATGCTTTTTCAGTTAGGTGTCTTGTAATTCATTTGATGGGATTGGGAATTTCTTTGCTGGGAATTGTTCAGTGCAAAAAACGCATTACTGCTACATAAGCTGGTAAATTTCAAAGTATGCACGATTTTCTAAAATATAAAGAGTTTATAATAACTCTTATGCATAGGAGTTTTAAACCATTCGTGATGTCAGTAGTAGTTATTATTGATTCAAGAGTTCCAACATTTGAAAGCATTTCCAGTTCAAGGGGCTTGACAGAAATTAAGACTAATGAAATTCCCAACAGTGCTAGCTAGTATAACAATAGTTATAGAAAATAAAATGGGAGCGAAATGAACGATTATGTTACTTGATGAGTCTTTAACTCTCTAGAATTTACAAAAATCATGCATAATAATTGGGTTATTAAATAATAATATTTCAGTAAAAAAAAAAAAAAAGGCGTCAGCTTTAAGTTCACAGAAAAAAAATCTATGCTAAATGCGGAATTCCTTAAGAGAACATGAAACTTAAACGAAGTACAATTCTATTTTTTTTTTTTTTTTGGCATGCACAAATAATTTTTTTTTTATTTCATATTAAGAGACTATGGGATACCTCCAATATGAGAACTGTAGTATTTCGCAGAGATAAAGCGATAAACGATTTTGCGTATTTTATCAACAGATAATTAGGGCTATCTTCGAGAAATCTATTAGTACTATTGAACTAATTAAGATAATCTGCAAGGTGAATATCTTTCTAAGTATATAGTTAAAATATTTTATAGTTAATTTATTTTTATTTTTTTGGTTTTTGTCTGAGAGAGTAATTGTTAGCTCTGTTAATGCACATAAAAAAAATAAAAAGTTTTTTCTTGAAGTATCAGCTTTTAGTATAAGGTGTTTTAATTTATAATGCTTGTTACCCTTTCCAACAGTTTCATACTTTATTGACAGTAATTATCAAATATATTTTGTAGCATTTCATTTAATTACGTTCAGAGGTATGTTTAACTTCTGGCGAGTGTGCTTCGACTCGACCCTCTGTTTATAAAAAAAAAAGAAACAGCCATAATAGGTGTGTGATTACCTAATTGTGACTACCTAATTGTGTTTACGGGAAAGAGCCCAAAGCTCGTATCTTCCCGTCTCCTGATCGGTTCCATTTTTAGACTTAGTGATACTTATCGTACCTGTCCTTAAAACTATGGATTGAGATAGCATTAACTACCTCCTCGCTTAGCCAATTCCAATTATCAACTACTCTTACACTGAAAAAGTATTTCCTTACATCCTGCAAAGAAGTTTTCTTACGAAGCTTCAAATTTACCGGAAAGAGCCCAAAGCTCATATCTTCCCGTCTCACGATCGGTTCCATTTTGTACTTAGTGATACTTATCATACCTGTCCTTAAAACTATGGATTCAGATAGCATTAACTGCCTCCTCGTTTATCCAATTCCAATTGTCAACTACTCTTACACTGAAAAAGTATTTCCTTACATCCTGCAAAAAAGTTTCCTACGAAGTGTGTGTGATTACCTAATTGTGTTTACGGGAAAGAGTCCAAAGCTCGTATCTTCACGTCTCCTGATCGGTTCCATTTTGTACTTAGTGATACTTATCATACCTGTCCTTAAAACTATGGATTCAGATAGCATTAACTACCTCCTCGCTTAGCCAATATCAATTATCAACTACTCTTACACTGAAAAAGTATTTCCTTACATCCTGCAAAGAAGTTTTCTTACGAAGCTTCAAACTATGACCTGTAGTTCTAGAGCCTGCCATATCAAAATATCGATCCCTATCCACTCTATCATAACCATGAAGGAATTTGAAGACTGTCACCATATCCCCCTCAATCTTCTAGCTTCGAGTGATGGTAAGTCTAATTCCCTCAGCCTCTCATCATAACTGAGATTACGTATTTCTGGTACCAGTTTCGTGGCATGTCTTTGAACTTTATCAGGCTTAGCTATGTGCTTTTTCAAGTGCGGATTCCAAAAGGGGGCTGCACATTCGAGTTTTGGCCTCACATAGGTTACATAAATATTTCTGAACATTTCCTTGTCCATGTGCCTGAAGGCTACCCTTACATTTAATAAGAAGGCATATGCTGCCCTTACTATGCCATTTATAAGTATTTCTGGAGACAATTCTGCCAGTATGTTTACTCCTAGATCTCTCATTTTCTGTCTCTTGAAGTTGTACTCCAGCCACCGAGTAGTCAAGCTTGGGCCTTCTTGCACTTGTACCCA
Source organism: Halocaridina rubra (assembly GCA_037179515.1). Lineage (NCBI taxonomy): Eukaryota > Metazoa > Arthropoda > Malacostraca > Decapoda > Atyidae > Halocaridina > Halocaridina rubra. Next base: position 69,799 of record JAXCGZ010020810.1, on the reverse strand, counting down.
TTCTCATTACCTTACATTTTGAAGTATTGAATTTTATTAACCATTTTTCTGACCACTCACTTCCTGAAGTTCTCTACCATTGTTCTCATTTCCTACTTTCTTCACAATCTTTGCATCATCTGTAATTTTGGCAATCACTTTTATGCTAGGGTTCGTGATCAGTTGTTTATGGCTATTGAATCAGAAGTATATTTTCCTAATTTAGCAGCAGAAAACTAGACTTGCAAACTAAAGCTTCTTCTGCAACAATGGACAGAATATTAAATTTTGAAAAAGCTTGTTGTGGTGAAAAACTTCCTACTCAAGTGAATGCTTTGAATATTTATTCAAATAGGCCTACTCCTACCCCTAATGGTAGAAAAGAGGGAAGTTACCGACATTGTGGTTACCCTCACCGTAGTGAGGATTGTCGCTTTTCTCATCTTTCTTGTTCAGTGTGTAACAAAAAAGGACACTTGAAAAAGGTTTGTCGTTTTAATAAGGAATTTTCCCAGGGTTCTAAGCTTTCTCAGAGTTCCAAGAACCAAAAGTCTGGTGACAGAAAAAACCAGCCATACCACTTTGTCAAAAAAAAAAACAGAGAGGGTAAGAAAAAAGCTAATGCAGTTTTTGAAAAAACCCTACTTGAGGAAGATAGGGATTGTAATCAGTCATTAAGTTTAAATGAATCTACTCCAGTAGGTAAAGACAACAGGATTTTGAGTGTAGAAAATAACCCTACTGTAATAATCAAGATTAATTTACACTTAAATGGTGAAGAACTTCCATATGAAGTTGATAGTGGTGCTGGAGTTTCTACTTTAGGTTGCAAGTGGGTTCAATACTTAGCTTTACTTATGCAGAATTGTAATAAAAATCAAACTAAAAGCTTATGGAAAAAGTAATGTTAATGTCATGGGTAAAGTTTATGTGAATGTTGTTTATAATGTTTTCAGTATAAGACATGGATTTTATATTGTTGACAATTATAACCCAAACTTGTGTGGTAGGGATTTAATGTCCAAGATTGGATATTATTTGACAGGCGTTGTTGATTGTGAAAATAAAATAATAAACAGTGTAATGGATGCTAGAGCTCAACTCGATAAATTTTCAGCTGATTCAAAATTGCCAATTACGAGCATAGGAACCAAGGTTAATCTTAAAGGTAAAGCAGTACCAAAATTTCAGAAGGCTAGAACAATGCCATTTCATTATAAGATATTAGTAGAGCATACTTTAGATAAATTGGTTTCTGATGACATTATAGAGTTAGTAAGCTTTAGTGATTGGGCAGCTCCCATTGTTCAAGTATTAAAAGCAGATAACAAATCTATGAGGATTTGTGGCGATTTTAGAGAGTTGAATCAAAGCATTGTTTGTGAAATATATCAACTTCCAAAGGTAGATGAGATTCTGTCAGTAGTTGGCAAATGTAAAATGTTTTCTAAAAGTGATCTTGAAAATGCATAATAGCACTTACCATTTGCTGATGAAAGCCAAAAGCTTCTTGTAATAAATACTCATAAAGGTCTTTTTAAATATAAAAGACTTCTTTTTGGTTTGGCATCATTACCAGCTATCTTTCAAAGATTTATTTCTCAGATTTTGATGAATATTGATGGTGTAGTAGCCTTTTTAGATGATAATCTTGTTGGAGGACAAACACAAAAAGAGCATGATGAGAGACTAGACAGAGTTTTGTGGGAGTTCCAAAAGCACAATGTAGCTATAAATAAAAAGAAAACTATTTTGAAAACTGATTCTCTTGAGTACTTGGGCTATGTCATTTCTGTTGATGGAATTAAACCATCACCTAAAAAACTTGCAGCTATATTGGAAGCATCCCCTCCAAAGCCTGTCATTGATGTACAATCCTTGTTGGGTATGGTTACCTATTATAGCAGATTTATAAAGAATTTTTCTTGTACTTTGTCTCCCTTATATGATTTGTTGAAGAAAGGTGCCAAGTTTAAATGGTCATCTGTAGAGGCTAATGCTTTCAGTAAAGTCAAACCAGAGTTATCCAAATCTGAATTTCTTGCTAATTTTGATGGAAATCATCCAGAAATTGTAGAAGTAGATGCATCTCCCGTGGGCATTGGTTGCGTTTTGATGCAGGAAATGCATGGTATCGAAAAACCAGTCAATTTTGCTAGTAAAAAGTTATCATGTACATAATTAAATTACTCCCAGTTAGACAAGGAAGCTCTGGCTTTGGTCTATGCTGTAAGCAGATTTAAATATTTTTTATTGGGATTTAGATTTATTCTTAGAACAGATCAGAAACCATTACTTGGATTGTTTGGTAGAACCAAACAGATTCCTGTAAATGCAAACGCTAGAGTGCAGCGATGAGCTTTGCTTTTGTCACAGTACAATTATGACTTAAATTTTAAAGCAGGAAAAGATAATATTGTCACGGATGCACTCAGTCGGTTGCCAGTGCAGGATTCTAGTTTAGATTCTAGTACCCCTAATTAATATGTTCATATTATTGAAGCTTTGAGTAATCAAGACATTTTTTTGAAAATGTTAAGTTTTTGACTAGAAGTACCCCAGTTTTAAGTAAGGTTTTTCAATGTGTGAAATTGGGTTGGATTAATGACCCAATATTGTCTGATTACTCTGTTGTCAGATCAGATTTAAACATTTATGATGGTGTTCTTTTGCATCAGAATAGTGTAAGTATTCCTGCTGATATGCACAGCGCAGTACTAGAACAGCTGCATGTAGGTCATAACGGTATCATTGCAATGAAAGCAGGAACGCGTAATTGGATTTGGTGGCCCAAATTGGACCAGGACATTTCAGAAATAACTAAATTTTGCGAACTTTGTTTTAAAAATTTCCAGAGTACACAGTCAGTGGTATTATCCTGGCCAGAAACTGGGAAACCTTGGTATAGGTTACATATAGACAACGCTGGTTCAATTGGTGACTCTTATTTTTTGATATTTGTAGATTCCCACACAAAATTTTTGGATGCTTATGTTACTAGATCTACCACATCAGCAGTAACTATTGCTAGGTCAAGGCAAAGTTTTTGTAATTTTGGATAGCCAGAAATAGTTGTTTCTGACAATGCCCTTATATTGTGTCTGAGGAGATGGAATTTTTCCTGAGGAAGAATGGCATTAAACACATTACACTTGCTCCTTATAACCCTTCTGCTAACGGCTTAGCCGAAAGGGCAGTAAAATCTTTCAAAGAGGGTCTTAAAAAATTTACTGATGGGGATATTAATACCAGAGTATGTAGGTTTTTATATAATCATAGAAGAGCTGTACATTCCTCCGCTGAGAAGGCTCCAAGTGATATGATGTTTAACCGTAACTTTCGAGGAACTGTAGAAAAAATTAAACCTCAAGAAAAAAAGAGAGAAGGAACTGCAGAAAGAATGTAACTTTGAAAAATCAGAATATAATGTAGATGATGCAGTTTTTGGCAAAAATTATGGTCAAGGTAAGCCTTGGTTAGAAGGTAAAATCTTAGAAGTACTTGGTGTTTGTAACTACAAAGTACAACTTAAAAATGTTGGCAGTATAGTTTGGAAAACATATTCAGACTAACTTATGCCTAGATTTACTCCTAGTGTAGAAGAATGCATTTTTCCCAGTGATAATCAGAATTATGGTGGTACCTGTAAGCCAATTTTGCCTTCTATTCCAACTAGTCTTACACAAATTCTGATGTGATTAATGAACCAGAGAACAATGTTAGAAATTCTAATAGCATAGTTGAGAGTTTTGATAACTCCAAGAATGCTACCATGACAGTGCCAGAAACAGTATCCGTTCGTAGGTCTGGTAGAACTATAAAACCACCAGAGCAGTTAGATTTATAAAGTAGGTATATATTCATAGTAACTAGTATTATAATTATAACCACTTGAATATATTTAAAATAGAAGTTGAATTTTTTTCTATGGGAAAAGGAAATGTGAGAGTTGAGGTATGATTATTTATTATTGTTTCTTATTATTTATTCTGATTGCTTTCTTATTTGTATTTATTTCACATTAAAGAGAGTTTTTTTATCTTGTTTTGATATTCTTGTATTTATACTTAATTCATCTATTGTTGATGCCCGGATGAGTCGCTTGTTTTGTTTATACCAGCTTGAAGAATAAAGCCCTAGTTTTGTAATCTATTATAATTGACCCTAGCATAAAATTAATAGACTTAGGACCCAATACTCTCCATTAACTGCAATTTTTTATATTATCCTCGCTTTTAAACTTGGGAGATACAGTAACAAGACCATGGGGTTTGCATGCTGGCACAGGATACCTGTAGGGAACAGAACAGTACAATCTATTAGAGCAAAGTCTGATCTTGTAAAAATAAATACTGCAAATTAAGATTTGAAGAATTAAAATTCTAATAAAGTTCTTATACAGTGTTAGATGCTACATTATCACAATAATGATCCTACCTGTGAAGATCTATGGTCTCATTTTGACATGGCCTTGTATCTGGACCTGCAATGCATGGGCACTCGCATTCTAAAGCACATGTATCATAGCACATGACTTCTTTACTACCCTGCTAAATGGGAAAAAAATACATGAACAGTTGAGAGCAATATGAAATGAGTTATTGACACCATTTTGGTTATGACCGTAAAGGAAGTTAGCATCCTCTATACGGTACAATACCCAGCAACATAACTCTAATTTTATAAACTGTTATAGAAAGAAGTATTTATCATGCAAAGACTACACTTACCAAGATATTTATTACAAGGAAAATATTATGTCAGCTATACTAATATAAAGTCGTTCCTAAACTTACGTGAATTGAAGTAATATTATATAAAAAATCAAATATTATCATATTCATAGTAATATGCATAATAAAATTATATCATCTTTATGTCAAATTATTTGGTGTTTTTTAATATTCATGGCATAACTCTCTAAGCCTGATATTGTTAAACAAATTTATCAAAAATTTCTCTGTTCATTAATTATAATACAAAACAAATATAAAACACCTTTCGCTGTACTTGTATTGACCAATCAAGTTTGGTGGGGTAGCCTTAGGTAAAAAGTTGAGGTATTGATTTCAATTAATCTTTTCTTGCCTTCTTCTTCTTCTTCTTCTTCTTCTTATTCTTATTATTATTATTATTATTATTATTATTATTATTATTATTATTATTATTATTATTATTATTAAAATCAAAATGTATGTGTTCCAGTCAAAGCTGAACAAGGCTTTGAAGGCTGGATAACTGTAGAGAAACAAAAACGATGAAGACAAAGAACAACACCCAGATCAACAGAAGTAAGAGAAATTAACTATCATATAGATTTAGAGCCCTTGCACTATCAGAAACAGTCTGTCTCTGATAGATCATCAGAGGATGTTGAGGAGACGACTTAAGAAAAACTGAATAAAAAAAAAAGCAGACCTTTCCAGCAGAAACAAACAGGGAAGGTCAAATAAGCTTGCTTAAGTACTTGAAAATGTGTTTAACCATAAAGAACAAACAAAAAACAAACATGCCATACTGTGTTGTGAAAGAAAAAAATAGTGAAATTTATGAACATTTGAAATCGCAATGTTCAGCTAGGGGTTAGCTCTTCCATTTCCCTCTCCTCTTCTCCACCCTCTCCTACCGCTTAAGTCAACTCCTCAAGGCCACCACACATCTGCTGCCCACCGTATATAGAGAGTTAATTTTTTTTTTATCTGTATATCTTTAAAACTGTATCTGTTTATTTTTATCTTGAAACAGTAAAATGCTCGGAAAAGGGAGTGAAAGTGAAAGTTTGTGGCCAGTTGGAGTTGGTTTAATCGTTTTAAAAGTCGTGGTAATTTTCATAGCCTATGGATACAAGGTGTAGCTGCTAGCTAGTGGTGCTGAGAAAGCAGCAAAATAGTTTCCCAGTGTATATTAGCAGACATACTTGGGGGGGGGGGGCTACCATCCCTTGCAATGCCATTTTCCACTCATAAGTAGATTTGTAAATGAACAAATAAGTAAGAAGGTAATACATACACTTTCAGTGAACAAAAGTATAGGTAGCAAGTGAACAGATAATAATAATAATAATAATAATAATAATAATAATAATAATAATAATAATAATAATAATAATAATAAGGACCATTACCTCCTACGGACAATTGCTATGCCTCTAGGCAACTGAGAAGGACAAGATCTTGACTCTCAAGGAATTCTGAAAGTCTTACAACATTTTTCAAGCTGTCAATAACATTGCTGATTCTTGGGATGAAGGTAAGCAGACGAACTTGAATGGCATATGGAAGATACTGTGTCCCCAGTTTGTGAATTACTTTAATGGCTTTGAGGAGCCAGTTTAGGCCGTCACCAAGAATGTTGTTGTCCTGAGTAAGGAGCTCAAGTTGAAGGTGGAGCCTGATTATGTACAAGAGCTTCTGGAATCTCATGGAGAGGAGTTATTTGCTGAGGCCCTCATTCAAATGGAGAAGCAGATGATTGAAGAGGAGGAAGAATCGCCAACCCCATACTCCAAGAGATTTACAATTAAGGGCGTGGAAGAAACTTTTACCCTGGTAGAGGAAGGGTTGGCAAAGCTTGAGGCTGAGGACTCCAACAATGCCAGGTACACTATGGTCGACAGAGGGGTCGTGGATTGCCTGCGGTGTTACAAGGAAATTTGGAAGGAGAAGAAGAGGGCATCCTTCCAGACTCGTTTGGAATGTTTCCTCAAGAAGGTAGAGCCCCCAGCAACAGATTCTGTACCCTCTACCTCAGCTGCCTCTCCAAAGTCACTTGCCCCAGTATTTCCAGCACCTACTGCAGGTTCTCCTGCCTCTCTATTCTCACCTGCCTCAGTCTCTCCTGCTTCCTCCTCCCAATAAGATTGTCTCTCCCTCCCTTGCAACGCTTTTCCACTGTGCAAGCCAACTGAATTAAATTGTGACATAGGTCAAGGACCCCCTGTATTCATTTAACCAATACCACTCATAAGTTATTTCTAATGTACAGACCCCCACATCAACTTGCTGATAGAGACGGAGACCTCTATAGAAGACTTAGCATTATAATCAGTGGAAATACGTGTGCAATTTTTGGTGACTTTAACTATAATGTAAATTACGTGGACAGACCAGCAAATGCTAAAGGTAAACGTCTTGTAGACTTTGCTGATGAAAATTCTTTGTCGTAGTAGGTTTATGAACCATTTGAAGCTAATAACATTTAGATATTGTGCTCACAACAGGTGAAAGTATGACGAAACTATTCATTGGCGAACTCTGGGTGGAAGTGACCATAAATTGATCAGGTTCTCTCTTTGTATCCTCTGTGATAGACCATCTGCAAATCAAAGAAGAAAACTCGACTTTATTAGAACTAACGTTACAGGTTTGTGAGATAGTTTGGAAGGTATCTGATTAGTGGACAATAATGTATAGGCCATCTAATGCTCACTAAAGGAAACATATCTGGATTTGCAGGCTGCATTCATTCCCTCCATGAAAATCCAAGTCAAATTCACTTCAACCCAAATGGTTTAGTAATGTTATAGCTTCTGCAATAAAAAAAAAATTATACAGGAGGGCTGAAGGGAGCCAGAGGCAGACTGATTTGACTTCCTTTAAGACTGCTTGTAGAAAAGAGAAGGATTTCATCAAGGCTGCCAATACAAATGAAGAAATGAGAGTGGCATCACGATGCAAAGAGACCAAATGATTTTTCAGCCTTTTATATGGTAGGAAGCAATTTAAAAGTAGTATTTGGCCCCAGAAGGATCCACCAAGCTCATTACAAGTCTCCAGTTTAGAACTGGCCAACACCTTAAACGACTATTTTGCCACAATCTTAACACTAAAAGATAAGCATGATATGGCAAGCCCAAACCTGGTCCATGAAGGAAGTTTGGACACCCATCAAATGTACACTAGATGAGGTAGCAAGAAGAATTGAAAGACTAAATGCATACTTGTTTTCTGTGCCGGATTAATTCCTTCCTTGAGTTTCAAAAGTACAGGGCCAGGTAGCTCCTATACTTGTTTAAGTCTTCAAGAAATCACTGGAAACAAGGGAAGTGCCAGAAAATGAAATCAACTGATATTACCTCAATTACTAAGAAAGGGGAATGAGAATGTCCTGAGAATTACTGCCTGACCTCCACTGTAAAACTTAAGTTAAGAGTAATTGAAAAAAGACTTGTTGAACATCTAGAAAATCATGCCTTCGTGCGACGCAGATCATGCCCGACCAACTTGCTTGAATTTTTTCATAAAATGCTGAACGAATGTGACAAATGTAAAGCAACAGACATCCTATACCTAGACTTTCAAAAGACAACTGACAAAGTGCCTCGCCTCATATTACTGTCAAAGGTGCATGCACTGGGAATCAACAGTGAAAGTGCATTCTGGATTGAAAACTTGCTAAAGAATAGAATTTAACAAGTAGTCATAAACAGAACTTACTCTGACTGGGCCTCAGTCACTTCTGGAGTTACACAATGATCAATCTTTGGTTCACTCTTGATCTACAGAGTGCAATCTCAAAATCTGCAAATAACATAAAACTCGGAGCAAACCTGGGCAGTCCTGAAAGGAATGAGAAACTCCAAGAAGACTTACATGGGATGGTGGAATGGTCTGTGACATGGCATATACCAGTCAAATTGGAGAAATTCAAGGTAATGCATATTGGACACACAAATTTAGGGATTGACTATTCACTCTTGAGTAGGGCTCTCAATACAACTGTTTTGAAAAATGACTTAAGTGTACAAATAAGTAGTGATCTGAAATTTTCCAAGTAGTACATAGAAATCGGGAAAAATACCCAGACATTATTAGGCTGCATTCAGAGGCAGTTCCAATGTAGGAAGAAAGAGATTGTTCTTACATTGTATTATTCATTTATATGGCCAACTATGGAATACAATGAGTTTTGGTCACCTACTCTTAGGAGACATAGACTGGTTTAAAGCAGTTCAGGCAAGGGCTACAAAACTCATCACATCTATCAAGAGGCTTAGGTACCAGGCTCGATTTCAGGCTTTGGGATTATTTCCAATAAAAACTTGCAGACTGAGATGTCAGATCATTGAAGTATTTGAAATACAGAATGGACTTGAAAGTGTTGACCACAAGACTTATTCAGTCTGAATACAAAGACAACTTGTAACATTGAACAGAAGTTAGATATTAAAAGGTTTAACAGTAGCATATGTTAATATTTTTTCACATACAAGATCTCTTTCACCTGGAATAAAGATCCAGAAAGTGGTGCTAACAGCATTACTGCAGAGCAGTTTAAAAGAATCTAGACAGTATCCTTCATACACTGGGATGAGTGTGTACTGGGTATGTATTATCAAGAATATATGAAGTACCTCCTCGGCATGGACCACAGGTCCATACCGAATAGGTTGGCCATGGCACCAGCCACCCATTGAAATTTTACAGTTTAAGGTTTTTGGATTTAAATGGCTTAGAGTGTACAGAATAGGTCTGTCTTTAGGCATGGTTCTTTCTTTATGCCTACATCTGCACCGAATATTTTGCTGCCTCTATCACACATCTCTTACTATCCCATTACATTTGCTGAGTCACAACACTCTACATCTCTTTTTCTTTTTGCTCTCTTTTTCTTCGCTTTTACTATAACTATTGAAAGGTTCACAGCTTATGGCCCCCAGTTACGGCACAGAGGGGTGCTAAGGATATCCAGGGATCTTGTTGACTCTAAGGGTAAACAAGCTTCGTGGTAGTAATGAGTTTCCCCTTAACCTTGAGATCTGCTTCTTTCATTCTTCACTGCTCTAACATTTGTGGCCTGTACTCCAATCTTTTGTCTGTGGAACAGCACTTGGGTACATCCTTCCCGATCCTCCTCCTCCTCTCTAAAACCCAGCTGTCTACCCATGCTTCCCCTGAGCCATTTAAAAAATCCCACTATAACTTGTACTATGTACTATCATTTGGGTTCCAAAGGTGGGGCTTGTGCCAACTGTAACAATAACACTCATATTGCAAATCTCATGGATCTTGAATCTCCTGACTTTGATGTTCTCTGGCTGAAGATCTATCTCTCCACTACCATTATATTTCTTTGCGTCTGCCACTGCTCTCCTAACTCCACTGACTTTGCGTCATTCTTTGAAAATCTATTCTCTTGCCACAAGTCCTTGCTATTTTCTCACCAATATACTGCAGTTCTCTATACTGGGTACTCCATGATCTGGAGCAGATTATCAAACATCCTACTCATGCTTCCGATCACCACGAAAATGCAGCTAACACTCTTGACTTATTTTTTACCTCTAATCCTTCAACTACTCATACTCTGTGCTTTCCCTCTTGGTAAATCTGACCACTCATTGATCTCAATCTATTTCATTTTCACTTCCCCTCCATCAAGTCCTCTTATTCAATGCCAACTTTGGCACTTTGAATATACCAACACAGTGATTTAAGTAGCTTTCTCTATGATTTCCCATGGCATGACCACTGCCTTCAGACTCGCAACCCGGACCAGGTAGCCCTAAAAGTTGCTGAGATAATAACCTCGGGAATGGAGGCGCTCATCCCCTCCTTTATGAAAACTCTTTCTCCCCCTAATCCTTTGGTTTGACCGTGCCTGCTCCTTGGCTATTCAGGCTAGGGTTTTGGCATACCAGTCATACCAAGCCTCTGCTTCTGATTTTACTCATTCTGCTTTTATTACAACCAGGAATCACTGCACTGCTCAGATTTGAAGGTCTAAAGCTTCCCTTTTTAGAATGAAAACTGCTGACCCTAACTCCTCTCCTGCTGATAAATGTCTCTGATCCTTGGCCAAAAATCTCTTCAAAAACTTCTGTAAATCAAACTTTCCCTCTCTCATTCATTCTGATGGTTCTATAGCTTACTTTCCCACTGACGCTACTCTCTGTGGCTCTCATTTTTCTGTCATCTATTCTGAATGCCATTCCAGTGTACCCACTCCTTGTACATTACCCCTTTCAAACCCTATGCCTCCCTTATTCTTTTTCCATGCAAAGTTCATAAGCGTCTTCACTCCCTAATGATGTAAAAGGCATCTGGACCCAATGGTATGCTCACAGGTTCCTTAAGGAGTTTGCACATAAACAGGTTTCCATGCCTTTCCATATTTTTTGCCTCATTCTCTCAACCGGTATCTATCCTTCATCTTGAAAGCATGCTCTAGTTCAATCTGTTCTTAAGAAGGGTGACCACTCTATTCTTTCCAACTCCTGATCTATTGCCCTAACCTCTGCCATCACTAAAGTATTTGAAACTTTGGTCAATTCTTACTCCTTGAAACATCTTAATTATAACTCGTTTATCTCAAATCACCAGTATGGCTTCTGGTAGGCAAGATCCACTGGTGACCTCATGTCCTATCTTACTCATGTATGGTCATCTTCTCGGAAGAAATATGGGGAATCCTTTGTTGCCCAAACTCCCAGCTTATATCTTTACCTCTTATCAATGTTCTCTGATTTTCTGTTTTCTTTCTGGCCATTTTATATCTGTGGTTGTTGATGGAGCAACATCTAGCTTATTCCCTGTTACCAGTAGCGTTCCACATGGCTCTGTTCTTTCACTTACTCTGTTCCTTCCCTTCATCAACAATCATCTCCAGTCCCCATCCTCCTCTCTTTTCCATGCCTTTGCCTACGATTCTACATTTCATTTTTCCTCTACCTTCCCTCCACAGACTTCATCTGCTACACTTAATAAATCTTTAACTCCGATTTGTAGAGGGTATCAGAGTGGGGCACCCAATATTTAGTTAAATTTAATGCCTCCAAGACAGTTTCTGTATAACATAATTTACCCTCATAATTCTAACATATTAGAAATCTAAATAGCCTCCAACTTGTCTTGGAGGAGTTACAGAATCCAGTTTCTAAATCTGGATTCATAAAATTGGGGTTCTTTTTTGTTTCTCTCATTACTTTTCCTCAATCAAGTTACTTAAAATTTATAAAGGCATTATCTGGCCCTGCTTAGAATACTACTCACACATCAGAGGTGCTGCTTGTATTTATATCCTTGATGGGGTTAAATCTAAGGTAATCAAGACTCATCAAAGACCATTCTCTTACTTCTAATCTGGATTCTCTTTCTCAAAGCCATTAGGTATGATCTCTTTCTCTTTTCTATTGCTACTACTTCCATTGCTGCTATGATGAGTTGGCGAGTGGCATTTCACCCTCACTCCCGAGGCCTTGTAACACTTGCCAAGTAGCCTCGTCTCACAGGTACTGTGTGGAGATTTATAGCTTGCGGATTGGTCAGTGCAGCAACTGCTTCTTCCCATCCACCTCCAAACTCTGGAACTCTCTTCCTCCTTCTGTCTTTCCTAACTCTTTTGACTCGTCTTTCTTCAAAAAGTAGATCTATTGTCATCTGAGGGTATAATCCTCCTATATCTCCAAGTTCTGAATACTTTAACTATTCTTTCAGCCTGTCTTTTCCTATTTCCTTACTTCTGCCTTATCCTTAAACTTTACTTTTTCTTTAACTCAATGAATTCTTGGTGCCTTGGCCTGATGAGGGCAAGTTTCTTGTCTGTCCCAGTGTCACACTTATAGAAAAAAATAAGGTTTATGAGATACTAATCCTATTCTTGTAACTCTCTCTCTCTCTCTCTCTCTCTCTCTCTCTCTCTCTCTCTCTCTCTCTCTCTCTCTCTCTCTCTCTCTCTCTCTCTCTCTCTCTCTCTCTCTCTCTCTCTCTCAAACATGATTTAAAAAATACAGGAGGAAAGGAAATATTATATACAACGTGAAGAAACCCTTAAAAACGTGGCCCTGACTTTATATGCAATTTGACTTACAGGGTGCTAAAGGGGACTTTATTCTTACTTTAACGGGAGGACAGTTGCATTTGGAGCGTGATTTTGCTGCTGTTCTAATGATGATATAGAGATTTGTCTGGGGTAGTTTGTAGACTTTGTAAGTTGATCCTTGATGTAATGTGCGATGGCCAGAAAACCCAAGGGTCCAGTAATAAAATGTTGTGTCATTCTGATAGTCATTACAAACTCTTCGCTTCAAAATTTTGCTTGCAATCATATCTTGAGCTGTAATATGAATGAAGAAAAACTATATACAACATACTGCAAAACAAAATCAACTGCGAGGTTTTGAGAAAGAGAAATATTTAACAGTAAGCAATTTAGCAACTTAGTGCAGAATATTTCTAGGGTAAAAGTAGTGCTCATTGTTTACGAATAAAAGAAATTCATTGTGACACATCACAAAACTCGTCACTTACCAATATCAGGAGCTCTCTTCACCAAATGGTCCGATACTTTTGTATCATTTGTACATGAGTCTCTTGAAGAATTAATAGCTGCCCAATCACTCTGTAGTACAACATATCCTAAATGATCTACTATAAGACACCTGTAAAAGCAAGAACAGCTTACTAATTTAATTCAAAGTCTTCTTTATTTAACTGAAAAATTTACTCAAAATTTCAATACAAAAATTTTAATGAATGGCATGGCATATTACTCCGTGATCAAAAAAACACTAATACTCACCTAGTTGGCAAAGACATAAGCAATAGTAAAAGCAAGATTAATTGAGGCATCCATTTTTCAGGAGGAAACATACACGGTAATACTGATGAAAAAAATAAAACTTAAAAATAAAGTTAAGCAAATAAGACAGTCTTCCTTGAAAGTGATAAAATAAGGAAGGATCTAAACAGAATATGCAAGAAACTGATTACCGTAAGCTGAAAGACTAAATGAAGAAAGAAAATATTCTACTACTGGGTTGATTCAAACAAAGTGGAGAAAAGACGATGTAAGGAGACAAAGAAATAACCTAATTTGGGTTACTGTAGATAAAAATGACCATGGGGCACCCAGTAAGACAATGAAATTAAAGAAAAAGACACATGGTACTACAGATATAGTAGTAATTAGGGAGATAAAGCTAAATAAAGACAGCGATATACAACTATGGAAAAAAGGATAGGTTTGCTTGCTAATGAATGTTTCAGGTTGAAGAAATTTATATTGCTATAGGATATGATTTCGAGACGCTTATCATTATTCATGTAAATACAGCCTTAGAAACCTTATAATCGCTGTAATACATAACCCACCAAGGAATCAATAACGACTTCAACTGTACAAGGTGAGCAATATGTGTACATTAGATGTGATAAACACAACATTACATTGTAGAAGGCTGGCTCATGGCACTAGCCACCAGTTCAGTACTACAACTCAAAGTCGTTTGGACTTAAATAAGACTGTCAAGACAGCTCGATGTCAAGACTTCCTTCCATAACGGTTCTTTTCTTATGCCTACATCTAGACATTATTTTGATGTACAGAAGCTCCCGTACTTTCAAACAACCTAGTTACAAACATTCACAGATACGAACAAAAACCTACTCATTATTAACCTATGTATTGGTGTACTGTACTGTATAATTACATTATTATTAATGTATGAAAATTCATTAATACTGTTTACTTTATATTTTCTATATTTCTAAGTGTCTTTAGCCTAAGTACTTTACAATACTGCATATGTATGAGTTTTTTTTTTTTTTTTACCTAAACACAACTTAAGAGCAATTTTACTTATGAACAGACTTCTGGAACCTAACTCATTCATAAGTTGAGGAGTGTCTATATTTGTTGCACAGCTTTTATTATTCCTTCAGATCTGACAAGTCACAATAGTCCCCATCTCAGTTTCTCTTGGCTTTATGTGTCTTTAATGTCAAAGCCCGATGAGGGAAATTTGTTTGCAAGTCCTAGTGTCACACTCATAAAAAAGAAATGAGCCGTGCACAGTTTAGGAAATAATTATGTGGTCTATTAATAATGGAAAAAAACCGACTTGGATAGTCTTGCTCTACACAGTGAAGAGTATGTTTTTCAGTAAAATTTTCAACCTATATGCAAGGAAATGCTTTTCATTAACATGTGCTGGTATATACAAAGTCGAAGGGAGATGAATCATCACACTTCGATCTAATATTCCTAGATAACATGTAGAATATATCCAAGATTTTATATAAGACATCTTTTAGAAAGAGTGATTAAACGATGCTAAAAATGTAATACCTAATCGTGCTTACGGGAAAGAGCCATATTCTCGTGACTCAACATCTCCTAGTGGGTTCCGTTTTCGTATTTGGTGATACTTATCCATAAAACTATGGGTTGAGTTAGCATTTACTACTACCTCCTCTCTTAGCCAATTCCAATCATCAACTACTCTTACACTAAAAAGTACTTCCTTACATCCTGCAAAGAAATTTTCTAACGAAGCTTCAAATTATGAACTCTAGTTCTAGAGCCAGCCTTATCAAATATCAATCCCTATCCACTCTGTCATAACATTAAAGGCATTTAAAAACCATCACCATATTACAATCATTCTGCTAGCTTTGAGTGATGGTCAGTCTAATTCCCTCAGCCTCTTCTCATAAATGAGAGTGTGTATATCTGACACCAGTTTCGTGGTATGTCTTCGAACTTTTCCAGCTTAACTACGTGTTTTTTCAAGTGTGGATTCCAAAAGGGGACCGCATATATAAGCTTTGGCATCACATCACTTACATAAAAATTTCTGAACATTTCCTTGTTGATGTGTCCTATGGATACCCTTACATTTTCTGAGAAAACATATGTTTATTGGCTTTACTATGCCATTAACACGCATTTCTGGAGACAAATCTGCCAGTATCTTTACTCCTAGATCTCCCTCATTCTTCATTTCTTGAAGTTCTGCTCCTGGTATTCAGTATCCAAACTTGGGCTTTTTCGCATTTGTAACCATTCTCATTCCATTCAATTCTGAAGTATTGAATTTCATTAGTCACTTTTCTTATCACTCCTGCAAACTGCATAGGTCTTCCTGAAATTTTCTAACATTGTTCTCGTCTCTTAATTTTATCTCAATCTTTCCATCATCTGCAAACATATTCATGAATGAATTTACAGACTCTGATAGGTCATTTACGTATACAAAGAACAAAAGTGACTCTAAAACTGAACCATGTAGAGCACCACTACTAACCCCTCTCCATTATGACAATGAGGGTCATACTCTAACCCTCTATTCCCTTCCTTCTAAGTAAGTTTTTATTCATTTCTAGACATTCCTCCTATTCTCGCCAATTATTTACAGCTTCTTAATAAGTCCCCCGTGTGGGACAGCATCAAATTCCATCTGGAAGTCTAGGAATATGCAATCCATCCAGCCCTCTCGTTCTTGTAAGATCCGGCTTACCTCATTATAAAAGTATAATTAGTTTATACTGTTCATTTGCCTTCTCTGAAGGCATGTTGTTTCCTTGACTAAAAGTTGAAAGATTCCAAGTTTTTTCAGTAGTTTCTCCATAACTTAGCAAACTATGCTGGTCAAGGAAACAGGTCTTTAGTTTAGAGCTGTATCCCTCCTTCCCTTTTTGAAGATAGGTATCACGTTCGCTTGTTTCCAGCATCTTGGAATCTCCCCAAATTCCAGAGGCTTTTCAAATAAGGTGCATAATGCCGCCAATATTACTTTTATATATATATATATATATATATATATATATATATATATATATATATATATATATATATATATATATATATATATATATATATATATATATATATATATATATATATACATAAGGGGATATATCATCAGGACCTGTAGCTTTATGGGCATCTAACTCCATCAACGCTTTGCATACCTCTGAGGTTAAAAAGATGATGTTCTCTAATACTGGCCCATGAGCTCCTATATCTGCAATCTGAGGGGTTGGGGTATTTTCTGTGGTACATACTGACTGCAACTCCTTCTTCAATTCTTCATAGATCTCTTCATTTGTCTCAAAGATGCTTCCATCCACTTTCTTCAACTTTAAAGCATTTTCTTTGACCTTCAGTTTTCCTCTGATATGGCTGTGGAAAAGTTTGAATTATTTTTAGCCTTCCTGGTGTATCCCTTTCATAATTTTTATATGCCACTCTTCTTTTATTTAGGTAATCATTTCTTGCTTTTTTATAAGTCCCCCAGGCATTTATGTCTTTTCTCCTCCTATACCTTTTCCAGCATTTGTCACTACACTCCTTTGCTCTCTTACACTCATTACTGAACTTGTTTTCTATGGCATGTATAACTCCTGTTTTGGTGGAAGCTATGAAATAATTTACTATCTTCCCATATTCCTCACAAAAGATGTCCCACATATCTTGTACAGATATGTTGTTAAAGAAGGTCCTCCAGTCAATAACTGCAAAAAGCTCATTTATTTTGACGTAATCTCCTTTTGGATAGTTCCTCCTTGTGTCCTTCTCAGCAGCTCTACTTTCAGGCTGAACATCTTAAGCAATGTACTCCATCAACAATACACAGTGGTCACTCTTTCCAATTGGTGGTTCATACTCAATTTATTCAATATCCAACACATTATCCATGAATACTAGATAAAACAGTGATAGTTCATATCTACCTCTAGCCCTCGTTGATTCCAGTACATGTTGGTGTAGAAAATTCCCTTGTACACACTAGGAATCTTGCCCCGAATGAGTCCTCTCTATTGTACAGTCAAACTTTATCCAATCTATCTCTATGATTAATATCTCCCATAATTAAAATCCAACATTTTCTTTCCCGTGCAATGTTAACTTCTTTTCTCGCTCTTCCCATATCTATATGGGGATGCGCTTTCTTATCAACCTTTTCCACTCTCTCCTGTCTAATGCTTCTTTTCCACTGAGGGCCTTCTCTTTCAAGTCGTCCCGTCCAGAGTCATCCCATCTTCTTCGTGGTCTCCCTCTTCCTCTCACTCTTTCTACCTATAACACCATCATCCTTCTACCTATCCATATTTCATCTCTCCTTGTACAATGTCCATACCACTAAAGCCTTCTTTTTTGCATCTTCTTTCCCTCTTTTGTCACCTTGGCTGTCCCTCTAATTCTCTTGCTCCTGATCCTATCCCTCCTCGTCACACCCAACATCCATCTCACCATTCTCATCTCTGTCACTTCCATCTTTCTTTCCTGCGTTTTCTTAACAGGCCAGTCTCCAAGCCATATATCATCGCTAGCCTTACCACTGCACCATATATCATGCCTATTACTCTTGCACTAAACTTTCTATTGCATATCAGTCCAGAATATTTCCTCCAATTTTTCCATCCTGATTGTATTCTCCCCTTTATTTCTCTATCCAGTTCACCATCTTGTGACAGATTTGAACCCAAGTACACGAAAACCTCCGCCTTCTTTAACTTCTCCTGTGCCAAGTGCAATTGGCTGTCATCATCTTGTTCTCCCATCTGCATGTATTCTATTTTGTCCCAACTTATCTTCAGCCTGCTGGCTAGTACAGTGGTAACGCGCTGGCTTCGCATTCATGAGGTCGAAAGATCGGTTCCCGTCCAAGACCGAGAGTTTAAGCTGTTTACTGGCAGGAACTGCTGTGGGTGGACACCACAGTGGGGGGTTGGGGCTTACCCTGGCTGACGAATACCCATTGTATTGAAATGGAAATAAAGTATTATTATTATTATTATTATTATTATTATTATACTTTCCAACTCGTCCCTTCACCTGTTCAACTTCTCCACTTCCTCTCTGGTCTCCGCCACCAAGACTATGTCGTCGGCAAATAACATAGTCCATGAGACCTCCTCCAGTACGTCCCTCACTATCACATCCATGACCAGGTTGAAAAGGTATGGACTCAATGGCGAACCCTGATGTAGTCCAACTGTCACTGGGAACATGTCCGTCACCCCGACCGCTGTCCTCACTTGTGTGTATACATCTCTGTACATATCCTGGCACACCCTCATATACTTTTCTAGCACTCCCTTCTCCCACATGCACCTCCACACTTCCTCCCTTGGTACTCGATTGTAAGCTTTTTCCAAGTCAATTAAAACCCAGATGTAATCCCTTCCGTTTCTCTCTGTACTTCTCCATTAACTGTCTCAACGCAAAGATGCCATCCGTTGCTCTCCTTCCTGGCATAAATTCAAACTGAGCTTCCGTTATTTCTGTGTCTTTTGTTCGGTACTCTTTCATATGCCTTCATAGTATGGCTCATAAGCTTAATCCCTCTATGCTTATCACAGTTCTGGATGTCCCTTTCTATTTGTAAATTGGTACCAGGGTACTTTCTCTCCATTCACTTGGTATTCTCTTGTTATCAAATGCTTGGCAAATGATCTCGTACATGATCTCGACTCCCAGGTTGCCCAGGGCTTTCTAAGCCTCGACTGGTATCTCATCTGATCCAATTGCTTTCCCGTTCTTCATTCTTCCAATTGCTTGCTTCACCTCTTGCACCCTAATATCTTCCACCTCCACCTCATTTGGCTGTCCACACTCTACAATTTGCCTTGCCCGTGCAACGTTTACAACTGAGTTTATGACTTCAACAGTACCTATATGACTTTCCTCGTAAACTTGTAGCCAATGTTAGTTCCTTGGTGGGTTATATTCAACAACTTTTGCAATGCTCTTTGACTTGGTGTGTATGCAAACAACAAGACATCCCTTGAACTCACTTTCTATAGAAGAGTTTATTTCTTCGACCAAATATCTTTCACCTATGAGCAATGCTATCCTTCCACCAGTCCTCTCAGATCTTTCAACTCTTGATATTCTAAAGCCCTTAAGAAAAACTGTGATACTGTTTATATCCACACTTAAATTAGTCTCTGTAACCGCTACTATATCTGCCTTACTTTTTTGAATCCTATCCTTTAATTATACTGTTTTACCAGCTACCCCATCAGTATTTGCATACAGCAGTATTAATGAGGCTGCATCCCCTGATCTTCTAGCATTATCTTCTTTATCTCCCCATTGGCCGGAAGAATCTGAAACAAAAATTTTTCTTCTCTTCTTTATTTCTTCCCTCACTTATATCATCGAGGACGTTTTGATTGGTAGTAGGGTGACCAATGGATAAATAAGAAAAACTAATCAAAAGAAGTTCATAAAAGAATGAATGATAACCTTACGTGTATTGATCGGGGAATTATTTTCAAATAATATAAAGTGTTCGGGAAATATATGGATTTTTTTTTAAGAATAGAATAGGGTTAGCTCTTGCATAAGATCTACAATCATAAAAATTATTTATCTTAAAGAGAAAAGATAGGAGAGGTAATGCTGGAATATTATGAAGTGGCAGTACTATATAGAAATGAGTACTATAAAAATGTGTACCAGGGTACACACATTGCAAACAACTCCAAACGCTTGAGATTGCTGGTGTGAATATATGAAAAATTAGGTTTTGTATGTGTGAAAGAATCATTGCAAATGGACGTAATTCAAGGCTCCACCATAGGTTTTGTAAAATATTTCTGTGTATATTGATTTTAAAGACTTTAGCATATAATCTAAAGCAATTAAACTTTTTATGTGCATGTCACAATGTTTTTGTATTACTTTGCTAATTCTGACCTCTTTTTATGCACTAATCATCTTGATAAATCTAATAATACATACGTGTGACTTAGGCATTTTGGAACTTGATTGCGGAAGTCGTTCAAGATATACTGAAACGGCAAATCACCGGCCACTACAGCAACAGGATTTCCTGCTGGATCATGGAGGGTATTGGTGATAGTATACATCATGTCCTCTCCCCATTTACCACAGTATGGCATAGTCATTGAGATTAATCTTTTTCCATTGGTGGATCTAGCTTTATGAAACCTGAAAAAAGAAGCGTCATAATGCTACTAAGTCTTATAAGAACATAAATCTTAATGATCATTCTGTCAGAATGCTAAGGGCTAGAAATGAAATTAAAATCAGCTTATTTACAAATTCAGTCTCCATATTATTCCTCATCAGTATTGCTCTAATACTACTTTTCAAGTACTTATAGTACTTTATTCTTTAACATTTTCCTTACCATGGTGTTGTTCTATGATCATACTGCTGTTTTAAAGGTGTACCAGGGAATGATATAAATGCTCCACCACTCGTACCCATATATCGGCCACTCGTATGTTTGCTAAGGTTAGCATTTGTTGACTGCTGTTCCCGCCATAGTTTTTCTGCAGTTTTTAAAAGCTGTACACTGGGTCGTAAATTTTTCTGGGGAATATAAGACGTAGCAATATGAAAAATCCTATTTGCCTTGATGTATGCATTATCACTCTTTATTTCTCACTGCTATTAGGTAAGATCGGTTTCATATAAAGCAAGTATGCACACTGATGTTCATACAATATGCACTATTACGTATTGTTATTTTTAATCAATTACTTAAAAGACAACATAAGGAAAATAATTATTATTAATACATTTTGAGTCACAGAAATTTTAAGCTCATACCATGAATACCCTCTAATAAATGATGATCAGAGATCAGGGTCTGCCAAAAGTTACGAAAATTGGACATTAAGGGGTTCGATGCAATCTGCATTTACATAAATGGGTTGGGAGTTGTCTTTTGTAATATGCTTTCGAGGAGCTTGATCTCCACAAATTAACGTAAGGACTTATTATGTTTGACTAACCTCTTGAGAAGGCCTTGTGCCTCTATAAATTAAAGTCAGAAGTTAGAGTAGTCATTAGGTTTGTCAATAGATATATGTACCTCCACCTACTTGTGTAGTTACTGATAAAGTTCAATATTCCTTGTACCACTTTAATCATACCCTCTCCAAAGCTTTAAGTGTACAGGATACTACCATACAAGTAATAATTGCCATGGTAGCTTGTATTTTTCCAAATGGATCAAATGTCCCAAACTGTAAAGAAAAACACCCAGCTTACTCTAAGGACTGTCCCTTGTACAAGGAGGCAACAGCGGGAGATGAAATGGCACACACAATAAGCTTTCCTACTTGGCTGTCTTGAGGGTTACCAAAAAGAAAGGAGATGCAAAATCATCTAATTTTCCTGCCAAAGCTGAAGTAAGTGGGCAAGGCCACATGGTGGGTACTTCTAGGATTGGGGACGTGATGGCATGCCCTTTAGAAGCAGCAATGGTTGCCATATCAGCTTTTACCTGTGATAACTCTTATAATGCAAGTGGATGCATAGATTCAGACTGACCCTACAAAGAGTAATCCGGACCAAGAGGAATCCAGAGAAAATCTTGAGTAAAGTAGTTTTCCTGCCTTCTCTGAAGTACTCCTCTGAAACAGTTTCACAGAGTTAATATATAATACTGTTTTTGGCTGACTTCCAATAATCAAGTTACAGAAGTGAACAGGATACAAGACCTCTTGTCAACCTTTGCATCTGCTAGTAATGACAATAAGGCATCAAGTGGGTCTTTCAATGCTCAGTGTCAACCACTGGACAATGCTACTCCTCTAGCATCAGTTCTAGAGTAGAAGAGCATTACATCTGTGACTGCTAAATGTCACCCAGCAGATCATTACGTTATCAAAGTACCAGTAAATTGTGAATAGGAACTCGTGTCCTGCATTCCTTTTCATATGAGGTGTATGACCCAGCTCCGATAAATTTAAGCCCATAAAAATCTGAGGGTTCGAGCTGGAAAGGTAAGAAAACGTGTCCACAGTTCCCTTCTCCATGGTACTTCCGAAGGTAACAATCCCAAGAAATGGGCTGCTTCAGTTACTATTCTTAAATGAAAAGCCTACACCTTCAATATAAGGATGGTAAAGTGGGAGGCAATTTAATCATTCATATTTGGCTGGATATCTCAGAATGACATCTATTTCTTCCAGGTTTGCATAAAGACATTCTGGAATTTCTAGGAGCTAACATCTTTTTTTAATAGCATCCACTTCACATTTTTCTCTATTACAGCCATAGTGGTTCCTTTGATACTAAAAATTTGGACCATTACCTTTTGAGCTAATGGTCAGTTGACTCTATGTGGAGATTTTATTGCCCACCATGGTGCTTGGGATTCTGGAGTAGCAAACTCAGCAGGATATGTTCTTTTTAACTTTCTAACATCTTCTTCACTTTTCCTTTTCACCTCCCCACTATCTCCTTACATGTTTAATGTTCTATATAGAAGGTCTTCTACTCTACACATTAATTTATTGCAAGCAATAGTCTAATTCAGAGCTCTTCTGTTCCTTAGTTGTAGTGACAACTTCCCTATTTCACTAACATTACTGGAGTCTCCAATATGGCATCCCATTAATTTATGTGGCAGATGGGTCTTTGGAGACTTTCTTTGGCCTGAATGGGTACGAAATTTAGTCATTTCCTTTAGGTTTTATCAATTCTTTAGAAAATAACCTGGATATGTTGGTGAACACATTGAATCAAGGGTGTTGTATATTTATATACTCTATCACTATTATGATCTTATTACATATGCTATATTATTATGATTTGTATGTTACATTAGACGTTAAGGTAATTGTTATATCTTTTGCTTGCAGATTGTTGATTTTGGTGTGATTTTTTTGTGGAAGAAAGCCAATGTTTTATGGTGAGAATCTGTTTAATTTACAAAAATTTATTCTACAATAATCATAATGGATCATCTCCTGCGTTCAGATAACTTAACATTGATCCTAGTGCACATGATGCTGAGAAGGAATACATGCACTGGAAAAATTTTTTTGTCAACTTCATTAAGGAGTGTGGAGCCAATGCACCTAACAAACTGCGCTGTCTAACAAAATATGTGTCTGCTTCCGTGTACGAACATATTGCTGATTGTGTAACTTTTGATGCAGCTGTTGGAATCCTGGATAAACTATTTATAAAAAGGAAAATTTTATTTTTGCATGTCATATGTTGGTCACAACACGACAACAGCAAACACAGAACATCGACAAATTTTTACAACTACATAAACTGAGCAAGAACTGCCAATTTACAGCTGTTACTGCTGAGCAGTACCCTGAGGACCTGGTTCAAGATGCCTTCATAATTGGTCTCCAATCTGGCATGATACGTCAACGGTTACTTGAAAACTAGGAACTAAGTTTGAGCCAGGCCTATGAGACTGCAAGGGCACTTGAACTCGCTCAGCATAATTCTGAACAGTATGCTCATTCAGAAGCCACCCAAGTTGTTGCTGCTTTACCTGCTGAAGATTTGCCTGCCATGAAATCTGACAACTAGCGCTTTGTAAACAACACTGTTGGCCCTTCATATACAGAATCAGTTAATGCTGCTACCACAAAGAAAAAAATGTTGGTTTTGTGGGGAAATTCTACATCTTTGTTCTAAATGTCATGCTCGAACCAGTGAGTGCACATCATGTGGTAAGACAGGTCACTGGGCTAAAGTATATCAGTCAAAGCATCAGTGGAAAATTGTGGCTGCAACTGGCCATGGAGAGTTGTGTGCCATTTTCTGTTGCTGCATCTAACTGCTTATCAACTTCTACAGTTCTTGTTTTGATTAAGAACTGTAATGCAACATCATTGATTGACTCAGCCAGTTCATATAGCTTTATAGATTACAATTTAGCATTGAGACTGAAGTTGCATATCAAGCCCAGCAACCGAAGTATCACCTTAGCAATGGCATCTAAACGTGCTCCAATCAGAGGTGTCTGTAGATATAATTATAAATGACAAGCATTATAAGAGAACTCAGTTAGAGGCAATTGAAGATCTGTGTGGTGATATCATCTTGGGCTTGGATTTCCAAAAACAGCATGCTGCTGTTACTATCCTGTATGGTGGGCCACAACCTGAGCTGCGGATTAATGACTCAGAAGCCAATATTTATAGCTTGGCTGTAGTAAATCTCTCCAAACCACGTCTATTTGCTAATATGAAGGTAAATGTTAAGCCAATTGTGACTAAATCTCGCGAATACAGTGCTACTGATAAGCAGTATAAAGCTCAAGAAGTTGAGCATTTGTTAGCAGAAGGTATTATTGGGCCTAGCTTTTCTCCTTGGCAAGCTCAGGTAGTAGTTGTGAAAGATGAACTTGATCACCATAAGAAACGTATGTGTGCAGATTATTCCAATACTGTAAATTTCCATACTGACCTTGATGCATATCCTTTGCCCAAGATGGAATCTATAGTTAATAAATTAGAATTTTCTCAACCTTTGACTTGAAAAGTGCATATTATCAGGTGCCTTTATGCAAGGATGACAAACCGTACACAGCTTTTGAGACTAATGGACGCCTATTTCAATTCACACGTATGCCCTTTGGTGTAACTAATGGTGTGGCGGTTTTTCAGTGTGCTATAGGCAAATTTGTTGAGGAGGAGAAGCTCCAAAATACATTTCCATACCTGGAACAAGCTGAACATGATGAATATGTGAAAAGGTTTTTAGCTGCTGCTAAGAGCATATGTCTTACTTTAAATTAATCAAAATCTATGCTGTCAGTTAGTATTATTTCCGTTCTTGGTTATGAAGCAATTTTTCTGTGTGCCGCTCCGAATTTTATTCACTCTGACAGAGGCTTAGGGTTCATATCTCGGGAAGTGCAGGAATATCTTTTCCTGCATAATGTTGCCACAAGCAAAACTGCCCCTTATCATCCTGAGGGGAATGCACAGGTTGAAAGATACAACGGGATTATTTGGAATGCAATCTGCCTGACTCTGAGATCCTGCAATATCCCTGAATCACATTGGAGGGGAACTTGATCGATCAAGTTCAGAGCCTTCACCTTCACCTTCTCTGCAGGACTCAGCCTCAGTATCTCAAAGAGGGCAGTCCTCTGAGCAGTCCGGTTTGGCACAAAATCCACTTCGTTGTTCTCAACTGGAAAGATATGCTCCCCAAAGCTATGGCTGGTAAAATTATATGGCTAGGGAGAATGTTGTATATTTATATACTCTATTACAATTATGCTCTTATTATATATGCTGTATTATAATGTTTTGTATGTTACATTAGACGTAAAGGTAATTGTTATTTCTTTTGATTCCAGATTGTTGAATATGGTGTGATTTTGTTGTAGAATAAAGTCTTTATTTTATGGTGAGAAACTGTTTCATTTACAAGAAAGGGCTTTTACATTCAAACATATATCCACAGTAAACTCTTGAAAGGATGGCACTCCTTGTTGGAATGAGCAGTGCTCTTTAAATTGAGCATGTAGAAGACATGCAATGTCCATTATGCAGGCAATATAGTTTTGTAAACCTTTGTCAATGCAAAACAGAGGTTGCAAATTGTATGTTAGAAACATGTTCATCAGAGCATACCTCCAGGTATTCTTACAACTTTCAATTGTCAGCTCAGTCATCCCTCTCTCAAGTCTGGGAGGTCTTCCAAAGTGTTACCAGAATGTCTCACTGCTGCATATCCTTTATATTATGTAAAAGGGCAACCTCTTTCTCCTTTGAGTAAGGCTAATTTAGAGGCAGATTTTTAAGGGAATATCTTGGACCAATGTATGACACCCCCATATATGGAGGAGTTT
Source organism: Halocaridina rubra (assembly GCA_037179515.1). NCBI lineage: Eukaryota > Metazoa > Arthropoda > Malacostraca > Decapoda > Atyidae > Halocaridina > Halocaridina rubra. Next base: position 43,500 of record JAXCGZ010020810.1, on the reverse strand, counting down.
TGGTAAGAGACCTCTGTTGCACTTGATGATTTGGGAGGTGATTATAAAATCCCATTCACATATGATGAATTAGAGAAAGCCCTCTGTATCCTGCCGAAGGGTAAAGCTGACAGTGTAGATGGGGTGCCTTATGAATTTTTAAACAACTTGCCTCCTTGTTACTTAGGTTTTCTCTTAATTCCTGGAAAGGATTTATTATTGTCTGGCGTATATTGTTTCATTTCCCTCCTTTTTATATTAGGGTAGGTATCTGAGATGTTGATATTCCCGTGTTTATACTGGCTCCTTGAGTTTCATGGTCTTTTGCCTACTTCTCAGGTAAGAATTCACAGGAACCATTTTACTATTGATCAGTTGCTAAGATTGAAACATGCCACCCAGTGTGCTCCAAGGAAAGGGAAAGTAGTCCTGGCCGATTTCTTTGAGATTTGAAATGCTTTTGGCAATTCTTATTACACTCATTCACCTTTATATTAAGGGAATGGCTCTACGCTGGGTGAAATCCTATTCTGCAAGATCAAAAATATTCCAAGTTTCCTTTAAGGTGCACACTGGAAGCCTTATTCCAATTACTTGGGAAGTTCCTTCATTTTCTAAGTCTTTATATGTGATGTACCTATGTCTGAGAGAGACAGCTGTTCAGATTTTGCTGATAATGTTTGTTTCTTTACAGCAGCAGATATGGATTTAGCAGTTAACCGCATGTGGACAAAAACTGATTCCTTTGGAGACTGAACTGTTGATTGGGTGGCTAGTATCAATACTGGAAATTCTGTTTACAGTGTTTTACAGGGCAACTTTTGGTATGATTACCAGCACTGTTCCTGTTTTTTTCATGAATTTCAACATATCCTACACAAACGTTCCTACATTTACAATCTGATAGCCCCTTCTCACGTGGTGACCCCGTATTGAAGAGTTGGTTGTACAGTGTCATCCATATCACAGTGTTTTGCGTACCTCTTCAGAAGTCTCATGGGAAGCAGACAGGAAGACTCTGATGATACTGTTCAAAGCTTCTATCCACAGAAAAATAATATATGGTGCTGAGGTGTGTGGCTTTGCTAGTATACTGCATAGGATAGGAACTAATTCAAAATGCTGCACTACAGGTGATTTCAAAAGACTTAGTAATACATAAATTCTCTCCCTGCAGTGGAAATGTACCATGTCTTCTATGAAGACTTATACTGATATGAGAACTCACCAATATGGTAACTGTATCTCAAATCCCATGCAAGAAGATGCTTTGGCAGATGAGGAAAGACTCTGGACACTGTCTTGGTTACCTAATTCCAGGAAACATTAAGCAAAGTTGAGAATAGTGGGTGGTTACCTTTGGTGGGGTCTTCCTCTGTTTTGTTTCAAGTCTTTTACTCCCTTATCCACGATACCTCTTTGAATTCATCTGCAGTGCATCAAAATGTGAATCTTGTTATTCAAGCAAAATTACTCTGCATCAGACATATTTCATGCCCTCTATACATTAACAATGCATACAAGATATAATGATCCCTTCAAATAAACACTGATGGTTCAAAGTTCACTATTGCTGAAACATCCTCTGTGGTATTGACCTTTTTTTGTCTTTTCCTAAATATATCATGCTGCCTTGAGGCTAGCAAATTATCCCTCAATATGGGCAACCAAACTGTTTACAATCTGAGGAAAGCTCTAAAGTGGGTCCTTAGCATTTGTTTAGCATCATCGATGTTCTGTGTTGATTTCAAAACAGGATTGGAATCACTCCTTTCTTCGAAACCTAAAGATGGCTTACTGGTGTATAATTGCTAACAATCATTAGTTTGTATTTAAGAAGGTGGTTGTAGCATTGCATTCCAGTGGACTCCTGCCCATTATGTCACCTATGGAAATAAGGATCAAATAGTTTGCAAAGAAGGCCTTGTCTCTTCCCTCTGTGTCTCATCTTTGCCCAGCAATATGTAATATACTGTCATTCTGAAGTGGGTACTTATCATAAATGTCTTTACAATGGTATGCTGATCTTCACTTTTCCTTAGGCAGTCACAATACGAATGGCACTGGTGGCCATGGGTTGAGCTCCTAAATTTTAAGAAGTAGCCATGGCATATCTATGTCTGAAACACTGTTGCCTGTGTTCTCATATGTGTATTTTTATGCATTATTCCAGATCAAATACCTTTATATAGCTACAGTAATGTTGCAGACAGTTGACCACTTCTTTATTTACTTTAATCAGTAATATGGAATCGGTGCTTTCTCCACCATATCTTGTTCTCCCTAGGAATTGGCTACTTCTCCTTATCATTGTTATTGGGTGGTGGCCAAACTGATTTGCAGATACATTATAAGATAGCTTCTGCTGTGAAAAAATTTGTTCTATCACAAGGCAGAGTATGAGATTTGTAGTTTTTCACAGGCCGGTTAGTGTACTTTGCAGTGTTCCTTCACTATGTTACTTTCTTTTGAACAGCTAAAGCTTAATCTATGAGCAGATCAAGCTTCATGTATTTATTTGCATATGACAGAGTCATGATGGAGCCAATCAATATATTCTTCTTTTTCTTCTGGTATGTGCAAGACAGAAAACATAGATTTTCTCTCAACTTTTCAAAGGAAAGCAAACATAGTTAGTGAGGATATACTACCAAGTACGTTTACACAGGACAAGAAACCCGAGAAGTACTAAAGCTCTATCTGATGAAAGAACAATTTTCCTTACAGCTGAAGCAATTTTACACCGTAGAAGCATATCATCTGAACCGACACCCAATAGTAACAGTAGGGAAAAGTTGCAAGGTAAGGTGAAGAATGTACAGGGGTTCCTCAACTTACATAAGGATTCCGTTCCGCAAAACATAACATAACCTGATTTTCAGGGAAAGTTGGAACACACCTAAATAAGTACCTATGTCACTCACCATTGCTAATGCAGTAGTAAAATTTCTCCCTTTTACGAGCATTTCACTATCTCCAATTTCATTTCCATGGTGATGGCTTTCTATTTCTTTGAAGCAATGCCATCAGAAGAATCTGTTTTACACTAGGGAGACATAATACAGGCCAAAAATTCTAAAAAAAAAAAGCAAAAGAATTAATAGGCGACGTATTGTAGTCACAATTACACCGTAACTCAAGAACATCATAAACTGAGGACCCCCTGTACAGATTCCATAGTAATGATAATAGTGAAGGAAAAGGTGCTCATCTCTCTTGTACAATACCTGTACAATAATATTAAGACTTACACTTATTGACATATAGTTCTATCATAAGAATACCAATCTACAATATATAACACTCTTACCTTTAGAAGCTCATCATGGGGTTGAGGATTATTGAATATATTATAAAGATCTAATATTTGCTTATGGCTCTCCTTCTTAATGTACGACAGTACATCAATGAAGCAACTTGGGGCAAACTTCAGCAAGCCTTTATTTCTATTCTCCATTATAATCTGTAAGTAAAATATACTATATTTATGTAAAAGCTCCTGATTAATTGAACTGAATACTCAAGTGCTTGTGATGAGCGAGATAAAAACCTATTTTTACAAGTATTTCAACCTTTTTCCAACTTTTTATGATAATGATACAATAATAAGTTAATAAACTGGTTTGAGATTAGTGTCACACACGGGTGGTTATTTTAAATTTATCATTCACAAAAAGAATAAACTGTAAAAATTCTATAATGGCGATTCAGTAGACTACAACTATTGCACTTTTCCATAATGTGTGATTAAGAGCTAAAATTATTCTGAAATGTTTAAACTATATACAGTGTCTATGTTGGTATCTGTGATTTTATAGCCCTGTTAGGCAAGCACACTCACCGAGTACACTACTGGGGTAACCAAACACATTATAAATGAAGTTCAAGAACTATCATAAAATAAATGAAATATACTTACTTTCCCTGAAAGATTGCATAGTTTTCGATCTTTGCCTGGTTTTGGAAGATTGTACTCAAAATCTGCAGTATGACATTCACCTTTGCATTTGTAACTGCTTGACAATACCTACAAAGTTGTGTAAATATAAATACAATGATAGGGTAAGTATTAAATCATACACATAATCAATTCACCCTCCCCGCAAAAAATATTAATGTAAACATGAGTGGTCGAGGCTGGCAGAGATTTAACAATGGAAAAAAGTTTTAAGTGTACAGAATCTCCAATAATTTTATAAAAGATAAGAGCAAGATCAGTTCCTTCAAACAATTTAAATGTCATGTGATATTTCTTTTTCATATGCACTTTCACAAAAAGGTGTTCCGGTTTTACGTCACGGACTCCCTTATCAACCAAGGGCTAGGACGGTTGCCTTCTTGCGAAGGACTTGTTTTGGCAGATGTAATCTTTACGCTGAGTGCACGCCTTTGCTAACCTCAGACCGTGGCGGGGCGCGAACCCTCGACCTGACGCCTCAGAGTCTGAGACACTACCGACTGAGCCACGGAGACTACACAAAAAAAGCTATATATTAAAAGTTTTATTGCATTCTTGATCAGTCTAGTTATCCCATGTTCTTAACTTAAATTTTATATCCACTAATGAAATAACTGAGAAGCCTCAATCTAGCCTTACCTTTCCTTCTTGAAGTGGTAAAACCAGAGCAATGGTTAATTCTGTTTCCTGAATTGGTCCCCACAAATAGCGAAGTTCATGTCTTGATATTTTAACTGGATTGGGAAAATTTGTACCTTCAGGTTTGCCTAAGGAATATATTTCCATGCCATTCACATCCTGTGTGCGTATTGTTAAACTTTTTACTCTGAGTAAATCATCATAGTTCTACAAGGGGAATTTATTTAATGGTACATGAACAGCAAGAAATATTTTAGTTACATTGTTTACTGTATTCAAATGATGCTTGGATGGTTCAGAATTTTTTACCCATTTTTCCTGACAGGGGTGTGGTTGTGCAGGGTAAGATTAAGGTTTGCTGACTTTTTTTTTTGTCCAGTAATGGCCATTCTGCTTGCTTCAGAGGGATATGGCAGAGAGTTAATAATATATGTAAATCCAAAAGCACTTCACACTCTACATAAAACTAATAAAGAGATCATTCTCTTTTCATGACAAAAGTAATTACCTCTTTCCCGTGTTCCTGAGCTATCATCTTGCCCAGAAGAGATTTAACATTGTGCGACTGTTCCAGATTTTCAATGGTCACATAAGAGGGATCCTGCGAGAGAGAAGCAGGTGACGGAAGTAGTGGATGCAATAAGGTGTTTCCAAGACTGCTGACAATGAACACATAAGCATCTTTTATATCTGTAAGCAATTATTACTGTATTATACCTCTGTATTAAGTACATTTTAAAGGTGTATAGAGACATTACATGGTGGCGTATAACCTTTTGCTAGGGAGCTAGGGAGAAAGCTATTCCTTGTATACTTTTGTTATTTTCTAACTTTGTTCATCAATATTTTTTATATACAGTTTGTTATTTGACTTGACCTAATGGCTGTCAGAGCTGGAGACATTGAAGCTATTCACGTTGTTGATCGAATTTGAACAAATGTCTATTGTAAGGCCACAGAATTGGGTGCTGCCTTCATTACCCAGAACTGAATTATCATCAACTTGGGGTAAAGTGAATGGTATCTTAATGACAATTGGAAGAAAGGATATAACAACGTTCACACGGCCTTTGGCTCCAGTGCTATAGAAAAATTTTCCTAGGAAAAGAAAACCATTACAGAAAGTGTATGAAACAATGAAGAAGCAATGCAAATGTTGCGCATAAGATCAATGAGTGCCAAGGGAAGACTGTGAACTGGCAGTTGGTTCATTGGTATTGCCTGCAAGGAGGGATGAGGGCTTTTCACACGATTCCAAAGGTCATGAAATCCAGTGAAACTACTATGGTTTTGTGACATTTTTGTTTTAAAGGGAGGAAAACAACTTTTTTCACCTTTGCCTATGTAAGAAGTCTTTGTTGAATGAACCATCTGGTGTCCCAATTTTCAAAATAACAAATTCTGGCATGAGTGAGGAAAAAATTGACAACAAAGCTTTCTGTGCTTCACTGTGAAGTAACTCTTGTGGGCAATCAAGGAAGAGGGACAGATTCTGGAGGGAAAAGTGATCCAGTTCTTAACAGGTACTGGAAACGTGTTAGGCCCTAACAAAGTGTGTTTTCTTGCTGAAAGCCCTCCATGCTCTTGTGCAAATGAGACAATATTTGATAAAGGACTTTGGAATTGACTTAATCAATTGAGTTTAATGGCCTAGAATTTCACTGGCCCTCAACCCAGGTAAAAACATTGGAGCCTTCTTGAAAGACAGAGTGGAGTTGTGATGAGCAAAGAGTGTATTGTTGGCTGGTATTCAAAAAATAAGCTTTTGAGATATCTGAAAGATGTGTTAGATGATACAGAGTTCTACACTGATTTGATCATATCCCTCACGATTACAAGTTGTGTGAGACGCATGAGGGTTCTACACTAAACAGTGTGGGCATGATAGATTCTCTTTTTATATCCTCTTGCAAAAGGCTATGTACAAACCAGTGTTAGCTTCAATAATAATGCAGTACTCTTCGAAATGCACATACTAATGCTTACCATCAATACTGGTGTGTGATCCAAGAAGATTGAAGATGCTGAAGTCTATGCATGATGTTCCCATAAATGTAGAGTTGTGAGTCAAAGGTAAACATATAGACAATATGTATCCGGCCCCAAATGCATCCCAGTATGGAATAGGTATCACTGCTCTTGTTACATTTGTCAGGCCAAAGCTAGTCAACAAAAATAGCTTTGTAAATCTATCAATTTTCTCCAATGGATAAAGACACTGCCAATCATAATAAATAAAAAACTATCTCAGTGGTCACTGACAATACAGAAAACAATTAATAGCCATCCTTTTTTTGAGATCATACCTGGTAATATTGAATGGTGATTCTGTAAAGCTATGAGCATTTGCATATGGTACAATCTCCACTAGTGCATTATTTTCATCTGGTAAAACTTCATGTGTTAGATCTGATGCAGCTCCTGTTAGAATAAAAATTAAGACTGCAATACGTATACATATCCACACACAGGTTTAAGGGACTAATACAGGGGACCTCAATTTGCTAATTCCGACTGTCAATGTTGCTAAATTAGGGTCTGTAGTGCCAACAATTACATTATGAAAAATAGATGAATAATACTCTTAATCAAGCACAACATCCAATGTGACAATGCAAAATACCTCTACACCGTAAATATAATGAATTCAACATTTTTATTTTAGTAATTACCTAATTGTAATTACATAATTGTGCATAAGGGAAAGAGCCCCATGCTTGCAACTCCCCATCTCCTGGTCTATTCCAGTTTTGTATTTAGTGATACTTATCATTCTTCTCCTTAAACTAAGGATTGAATTATATTAGCTACCTCCTCACTCAGCAAATTCCAATCATCAACTACTCTTACACTAAAAAAAAGTATTTCCTTACATCCTGCACAGAAGTTCTCTTACAAAGCTTCAAACCATGACCTTTAATTCTAGGGCCACCCATAGCAAAATATAGATCCCTATCCACTCTGTCATAACCATGACAGAATTTAAAAACTGTCACCATATCCCCCCTCATTCTTCTAACTTCGAGTGATGGGAAGTCTAATTCCTTCAGCCTCTTCTCATAACTGAAACTGCGTACTTCTGGTACCAGCTTTGTGGCATGTCTTTGAACTTTTTCCAACTTAACTATGTGTTATTTCAAGTGTGGATCCCAAAAGGGGGCTGCATATTCAAGTTACATAAATATTTCTGAGCATTTCCTTGTCCATGTGTCTGAAGGCTACCCATACATTTGCAAAGAAAGCATATGCTGCTCTTACTATGCCATTTATATGCATTTCCGGAGACAAATCTGCAAGTATGTTTACTGCTAGATCTCTCTAGGTCTCCGTCTCTGGAAATTCTGCTCCTGCTACTGAGTATCAAAGCTTGGGCCTTCTCACATTTGTACTCATTTTCATTGCCTTACATTTTGAAGCAATGAATTTCATTAGCCCCTTTTCTGACCACTAATACAGACTTTTTAGGTCTTTCTGAGAAACTCTGCTTTTGTTTTCATCTCTTACTTACTTCACAATCTTTGCATCATCAGCAAACATATTCAAGAATGAATTTACAGACCCTGGTAGGTTATTTATAAATACAAGGAACAAATTTAGCCCTAAACCTGTACCCTGTGGAACCCCACTACTAACCCCTCTCCATTCAGACCCTGAGAGTCTTACTCTAACCCTCTGTTCCCTTCCTTTATAAGCAAGTTTTAATTCATTCCAAGACATTTTTGTCTATTCTCGCCATTACTTGCACCTTATAAATAAGTCTCCCGTGTGGGATTCTGAAAGTCTAAGAATATGTAATCTGCTCAGCCCTATCTTTTCTGCAAGATATGGCTTATCTCATAATAAAATTCTAATGAGTTTGTTACTGTTGATCTGCTTTCTCTGAAGCCAAGGTGTCTCACTGACAAAATGTTGAAGGATTTCCAAGTGAAGAGAGATGTTTTCTTAGTTGTTTCTCCATATCTTTGAAAACTATGTTGGTCAAAGAAACAGGCGTATAGTTTATAGCTGCATCCTTCCTTTCCTTTTGAAGATAGGTACCACTTTTGGTTATTTTCCAGCAACTTGGAATTTGCCATGATTCCGACGACTTTTCAAATAATGATAAACAGTGCTGCTGATATTAACTTAGGGCATTTATTAAGTATACAAGGGGATATATCATCAGAACCTGTAGCTTTATGGGCATCTAACTCCATCAGCGCTTTGCATGCCTCAGTGACTTAATAGATGCTTTACTTTAATACCGGCCCATGAGCTCCTATATCTGCAATCTGATGGGGTGAGGTGTTTTCTGCTGTAAAAACTGACTGAAACTTCTTGTTCATTTCTTCACAGATCTCTTCAGCCGTCTCTGTGATGCTTCCATCTGTTCTCTTTAACTTTAAAATCTGTTCTTTGACTTTCAGGTTTACTTTGAAAAAGCAGTGGAACACTTTGGGACTTTCTTTAGCATTCCTGGTAATATCCCTTTCATAATCTTCTCTGGCCCTCTTCATTTACCTAGGTAATCATATCTTGCTCTTTTATTAGTCTGCCAGGAAATTATTTTCTTTTTCCTCCTATGCCTTTTCCAGATTTTGTCTCTTCACTCCTTAGCTCTCATACACTCATTATTGAACCATTTCTCTCTGGCATGAACAACTCCTATTACGGTGGAAGATGTGCAACAATCTACTATCTTCCCATATTCCTCACAAAAGATGTACTTTTCTTGTACAGATTTGTTCTTAAATAATGTCTTCCAGTCAATAACTTCAAAAAGCTCATTAATTTTAATATAGTCTCCTTCCAGATAGTCCTCCTCATATCCTTCTCAACACCTCTACTCTTGGGCAGAATATCTACGATGATATAATCCATCAACAACACACAGTGGTCACTCTTTCCAATTGGTTCATATTAGATTTTTTCACTGTCCAACGCATTATCTGTGAATAATAGATCAAGCAACGATGGCTCATACCTACCCCTGGTCCTCGTTGGTTCCAGTTAATGTTGGTGGAGTAAATTCCCTTGTAAGCAATCAAGAAATATTGCCCGGAATGACTCCTTCCCACTGGCAAAAGTGAACACTGTGTGTTGTTGCTGGTGTACATCATCGAAGATGTTCTGCTTGAAAGTAGAGGCACTGAGAACGACAAGAGGAGGAACTATCCAAAAGGAGATTACAGCAAAATAATGAGCTTATTTAACATCAAATCTGTGCAAATAATGTACAAAAGCTTTGTGAGAAAAATCGTAAGAGTCAATTGCAGCATACCTTCCATCAAAATAATTCTTAATCCCAGAGAGGTATGGTTCAATAATGCGTGTAAGAGAGTGAAGGCATGGAGAGACAAATGCTGAAAAAGAAATAGGAGGAGAAAAGACATTAATACCTGGCAGACTATAAAAGAGCAAGAGATGATTACCTAAGTAAAACAAGAGAGGCAGTGAAAAATTATGACAGGGATATCACCTGGAAGGGTAAAGAAAATTCAAAACTTTTCCATAGCTTAATCAGAGCAAAACTGAAGGTCAAAGAACAGGTTTTAAAGTTAGAGAGAGCGGATGGAACCATCGATGAGTAGAATGAAGAGATCTGCGAAGAATTTGAAAAGGAGTTTCAATCAGTAAGAGACGAAAACAATAGTAGAGAACTTAAGAGAGACCTTTACAGTCTACACGCGTGGTCAGAAAAGTGGCTAATAAAATTCAATATCATACTTCAAAATGTAGGGTAATGAGAATGGGTAAAAGTGCGAGAGGGACCAAGCATGGATACTCAATACCAGAGCAGAACTTCAAGAGACAGAATGAAAGAGACTAGGAGTAAACATACTTACAGATTTGTCTCCGGAAATGCATATAAATGGCATAGTAAAGGCAGTATATGCTTTCTTACATAATGCAATGGTAGCCTTCAGACACTTGGACAAGGTAATGTTCAGAAATATTTCTGTAACATATATGAGGCCAAAGCTTGAATATGCAGCCCCCTTTTGGAATCCACACTTGAAAAGGCACATAAATAAGCTGGAAATAGTCAAAGCTTTGCCAAGAAACTGGTGCCAGAAATACACAATCTCAGTTATGAGGAGAGACTGAGGGAATTAGACTTACAATCACTTGAAGCTAAAAGAATGAAGGGGGAATATGGTGACGGTTCTTAAAATCCTTCAAGCTTTTGACAGAGTGGATAGGGATCAATATTTTGATATTGCTGGTACTAGCACTTGAGTTCATAGTTTGAAGCTTCGTATTAAAGCTTCATTAAAGGATGTAATGAAGTACTGTCAGTTGATGACTGGAATTTGAAAAGCAAGGAGATAGTTAATGCTAATTTTATTTATAGTTTTAAGGACAAATATGATAAGCATCACCAAGTACAAAAATGGAACTGACCAAGAGACGGTGACTTCCACAGGGTTCAGTTTTAGGGACACTTATGTTCTTTGTATATGTAAATGACCTACCAGAAGCTGTTAATTCATTCATGAATATGTTTGCAGATGATGCAAAGATTGTGGATAAAGTAAGAGACGAGAACAATTGTAGAAAACTTCAGAATAACCTAAATATTCTGCATGAGTGGTCAGAAAAGTGGCTAAGGAAATTCAGTACTTCTAAATGTAAGGCTCCAGATTGCCTACTCAATGACAGGAAAAGAACTTCAGGAGATAGAGAATCAGAGAGATCTAGGAGTAAACATACTGGCAGATTTGTCTCTAGAAATGCATATAAATGGCATAGTAAGGGAGCACATGCTTTCTTAGCAAATGCAATGCTAGCCTTCAGGCACATGGAAAAGGAAATTTTCAAAAATAGTTATGTAACTTATGTGAGGCCGAAACTTGAATATGCATCCCCCTTTTGGAATCCAAACTTGAAAAAGCACTAGTTAAGCTAGAAAAAGTTCAAAGACATGACACGAAACTGGTGCCAGAAATATGTAATCTCACTTATGATGAGAGGCTGAGGGAATTAGACTTGCCATCACTCGAAGCTAGAAGAATGAGGGGGGATATGGTGACGGTTTTTAAATTCCTGCATGGTTATGACAGAGTGAATAGGGATCAATATTTTGATACGGCTGCAAAGAAAACTGCTTTGCAGGATGTAAGGAAATACTTTTTCAGTGTAAGAGTAGTTAATAATTGGAATTTGCTAAGCGAGGAGGTAGTTAATGATAACTCAATCCACAGTTTTAAGGTCAAGTATGAAAAGTATCACTGAGTACAAAATGGAACCGATCAGGAGACAGGAAGATAGGAGCTTGAGGTTCTTTCCCGTAAGAACAATTAGGTAATTACAGACATTTTAATTCATATATATATATATATATATATATATATATATATATATATATATATATATATATATATATATATATATATATATATATATATATATATATATATATATATATATATATATATATATATATATATATATATATATATATATATATATATATATATATATATATATATATATATATATATATATATATATATATATATATATACCAAAGCCATATTCCCCATTATAAGGGGGGTGGCTGAGTCAAAGAAAATACTTTGACTTTTTGAGGGAAATAAATATATGAATAAATAAATATGCCAAATCTTTGAACACAATTGCAGAATCTTTCTGAGAGTAGTTAATATATATATATATATATATATATATATATATATATATATATATATATATATATATATATATATATATATATATATATATATATATATATATATATATATATATATATATATATATATATATATATATATATATATATATATATATATATATATATATATTATATATATATATATATATATATATATATATATTTATATATATATATATATATATATATATATATATATATATATATATATATATATATATATATATATATATATATATATAATATATATATATATATATATATATATATATATATATATATATTATATATATATATATATATATATATATATATATATATATATATATATATATATATATATATATATATATATATATATATATATATATATATAGCATCTCATAAATAACAAGCAATCCTTACTTGAAATGGGAAGAATGAATACAGGCTTTGAGTATTCCAATGTTGTGTTCTGCAAATCAGTTACTTTTGCAACAAGAGACGTTTTATTAAGACCACTTTTTGTAGTAACATACACCAGGATCCGGTGATAATTTGCTGAAGAAAAAAAAAAAGGAATACAGAGCACCAAACTATTTTTTCTAAACACAGTTTTTATTTGATGCAAATATTATATTGAGGTAGAATAGTAAATAACAATACACACTTACCTTTAGATAACTGAGAAATATGATTGGAGGAGTTCTTTAAGAAGAGATCAAAGCCTGCATTCAGTGCTGCCTCGTGACTGTTGAAAGTCTCAAGTGGCGAACTATAAAGGTAGCATAATATGTTTTTCTATTACTAAGTCGTCTACATCGCAATTTTTCTATAAGAAATTATTCAGTTATGTAGTATCTATTACAGAAACATACACAATCACATTTCATGCTACTGAGACTGTACCTTGAGTTCATAAGCTGTATGCACTCCTTGAAATGCTTAGTAATAGTTTTGCTGTTCTTTTCACTTCTAGTAACAATGACTCCCAAGAGAGAACGTGTTCCCATGGGGTAGCTGTTGTTTGGCCACATAAAAGTAGATTCATCCCCCATTCTTCGGGTTCTACATGCGTTGTGAGCATTAGGTAGGCAAAATCCTATCTGTAATTCAAAATTTATTATTAAAAATCTAATGAACTAATGACACTGAACACACACACACACACACTCTTTTCCTATGCACAGTTAGGTAATTTCATATATATATATATATATATATATATATATATATATATATATATATATATATATATATATATATATATATATATATATATATATACAATATATATATATATATATATATATATATATATATATATATATATATATATATATATATATATATATATATATATATATATATATATATATATATATATATATATATATATATATATATATATAAATATATATATATATATATATATATATATATATATATATATATATATATATATATATATATATATATATATATATATATATATATATATATATATATATATATATATAAAAGATACGAGCTTTTGGCTCTTTCCCGTAAACACAATTAGGTAATTACATACATATATATAAGTGGTCAAAAAATGGCTAATGAAATTCAATACTTCAAAATGTAAGGTAATGAGAATGGGTACAAGTGCAAGAAGGCCCAAGCTAGACTACTCGGTGGCTGGAGTACAACTTCAAGAGACAGAAAATGAGAGAGATCTAGGAGTAAACATACTGGCAGATTTGTCTCCAGAAATACATATAAATGGCATAGTAAGGGCAGCATATGCCTTCTTATCAAATGTAAGGGTAGCCTTCAGGCACATGGACAAGGAAATGTTCAGAAATATTTATGTAACCTATGTGAGGCCAAAACTGGAATATGCAGCCCCCTTTTGGAATCCGCACTTGAAAAAGCACATAGCTAAGCTTGAAAAAGTTCAAAGACATGCCACGAAACTGGTGCCAGAAATACGCAATCTCAGTTATGATGAGAGGCTGAGGGAATTAGACTTACCATCACTCGAAGCTAGAAGAGTGAGGGGGGATATGGTGACAGTCTTTAAATTCCTTCATGGTTATGATAGAGTGGATAGGGATCGATATTTTGATATGGCTGGCTCTAGAACTAGAGGTCATAGTTTGAAGCTTCGTAAGAAAACTTCTTCGCAGGATGTAAGGAAATACTTTTTCAGTGTAAGAGTAGTTGATAATTGGAATTTGCTAAGCGAGGAGGTAGTTAATGCTATCTCAATCCATAGTTTTAAGGACAGGTATGATAAGTATCACTAAGTATAAAATGGAACCGATGAGGAGACGGGAAGATACGAGCTTTGGGCTCTTTCCCGTAAACACAATTAGGTAATCACAATTAGGTAATCACATACATACATACTTGGCTATAGAAAGTGAGTTCAAGGAATTTCTTGTTGCTCGCATAAATACTGTGTCAGAGAGCATTATAATAACTGTTGCCTATAACACACCGAACAACCAGAATAGGCTAGAAGTTTATGAGGAAAGTCATATAGGTACTTTTGAAGTCATAAACTCAGTTGTTAACATGGCACGGGAGAGAAAATGTAGGATTTTGATTATGGGAGATTTTAATCATAAAGAGATAGATTGGATAAATCTTGACCCAAACAGTGGTGAGGACTCATTCGGGGCAAGATTCCTAGATTGCGTACAAGGGAATTTCCTACACCAACATGTAATGGACCAACGAGGGCCAGGGGTGGGGATGAGCCATCACTAATTGATCTAGTATTCACAGATAATGTGTTGGATATTGAAAAAATTGAGTATGAACCACCAGTTGGAAAGAGTGACCACTGTGTGTTGTTGATGGAGTATATCATTGAAGATATTCTTCCTGAGAGTAGAGGCACTGAGGACATGAGGAGGAACTATCCGAAAGGAGATTACATCAAAATGAATGAGCTTTTTGCGGTCATTGACTGGAGAACCTTATTTTACAACAAATCTGTACAAGAAATGTATGACATCTTTTGTGAGAAATATTGGAAGATAGTAGATTGCTGCATACCTGTCACCAAAGCAGGTGTAATTCATGCCAGAGATAAATGGTTCGATAATGAGTGTAAAAGAACTAAGGAGTGGAGAGACAAATGCTGGAAAAGGTATAGGAGAAAAAACATAAATGCCTGGCAAACTTACAAAAGAGCAAGAAATGACTACCTAAGTAAAAGGAGAGAGGCAGAGAGAGACTATGAGAGGAATATCACCAGGAAGGCTAAAAAAAATCCCAAGCTTTTCCACAGCTTTATCAGAGGAAAACTGAAGGCAAAGGAACAGGTTTTAAGGCTTAAGAGAGTGGATGGAAGCATCACTGAAACGGATGAAGAGATCTGCAAAGAATTCAACAAGGAGTTTCAGTCAGTATTTACAATACAAAATGCCCCAACCCCTCAGATTGCAGAGATAGAGGCTCAAGGGCAGGTATTAGAGAACATCAACCTTGCAGCCACAGAGGTATGCAAAGCACTCATGGAGTTAGATGTTCATAAAGCTACAGGTCCTGATGATATATCCCCTCAAGTACTTAAAAAATGCGCAAACTCAATTTCAGTGGCACTAAGTATCATATTTAAGGAGTCACTGGAGTCAGGGGAGATTCCAAGATGCTGGAAACAAGCAAACGTGATACCTATCTTCAAAAAGGGAAGGAGGGATACGGCTCTGAACTATAGACCAGTTTCCTTGACCAGCATAGTTTGCAAAGTTATGGAGAAACTACTAAGGAAACATATCTCTCTTCACTTGGAATCCTTCAACTTTTTGTCAGTGAGGCAACATGGCTTCAGAGAAGGTAGATCAACAGTAACAAACTTATTAGAATTTTATGATGAGGTAAGCCGCATCTTACAGGAAAGAAAGGGCTGGGCAGATTGCATATTCTTAGACTTCCAGAAAGTGTTTGACACTGTTCCACATGGGAGACTTATTAGGAAGCTGCAAGCAATGGCTAGAAAAGGTGGAAATGTCTTGGAATGGATAAAAACTTATTTAGAAGGAAGGGAACAGAGGGTTAGAGTAAGACACTCAGTGTCTGACTGGAGAAGAGTTAGTAATGGAGTTCCACAGGGTTCAGTTATAGGGCCACTTTTGTTCCTTGGATATGTAAATGACTTATCAGAGTCTGTAAATTCATTCATGAATATGTTTGCAGATGATGCAAAGATTGTAAAGAGAGTAGGAAACGAGAACAATGGTAGAGAACTTCAGGAATATCTAAATAGTCTGCACGAGTGGTCAGAAAAGTGGCTAATGAAATTCAATACTTCAAAATGTATGGTAATGAGATTGGGTACAAGTGCAAGAAGGCCCAAGCTTGACTACTCGGTGGCTGGAGTACAACTTCAAGAGACAGAAAATGAGAGAGATCTAGGAGTAAATATACTGGCAGATTTGTCTATAGAAATACATATAAATGGCATAGTAAGGGCAGCATATGCCTTCTTATCAAATGTAAGGGTAGCCTTCAGGCACATGGACAAGGAAATGTTCAGAAATATTTATGTAACCTATGTGAGATCAAAACTTGAATATGCAGTCCCCTTTTGGAATCCGCACTTGAAAAAGCACATAACTAAGCTTGAAAAAGTTTAATGACATGCCACGAAACTGGTGCCAGAAATACGTAATCTCAGTTATGATGAGAGGCTGAGGGAATTAGACTTACCATTACTCGAAGCTAGAAGAGTGAGGGGGGATATGGTGACAGTCTTTAAATTCCTTCATGGTTATGATACAGTGGATAGGGATCGATATTTTGATATGGCTGGCTCTAGAACTAGAGGTCATAGTTTGAAGCTTCGTAAGAAAACTTCTTTGCAGGATGTAAGGAAATACTTTTTCAGTGTAAGAGTAGTTGATAATTGGAATTTGCTAAGCGAGGAGGTAGTTAATGCTATCTCAATCCATAGTTTTAAGGACAGGTATGATAAGTATGACTAAGTACAAAATGGAACCGATGAGGAGACGGGAATATACGAGCTTTGGGCTCTTTCCCGTAAACACAATTAGGTAACCACAATTAGGTTATCTCACACACACATAGGGGTCCTTGGTGTAGGATGTCCTTGAGTTACAATGTTTTATGGTTACAACACATCTTCCATAAACTATTTTTATTCTTCTTTGGCATGTATTATATCTCCCAAGTGTAAAACAAATTTTCCTGCTGGAGATGCTTCATAGAAAAGGAAAGCCACCACCATGGAAGTGAAAGGAGAGATATGAAATGAATGTCAAAGGGAGAAACTTTACTACTGCATTATTACAGGTGTGTGATGTAGGTGCTTATTTAGGTGTGTGTGTGAGAGTTGAGGTATAATTCTTTATTATTGTTTCTTATTATTTATTCTGATTGCTTTCTTATTTGCATTTATTCCCAATTAATTAGAGTTCATTTCTCTTGTTTTCCTATTCTTGTACTTATACTTGATTCGTCTATTGTTGATGCTCGGATTACAGGCTTGTTTTGTTTATACGAGCTTCAAGAATAAAGCCAAAAATTTTATTACTATATATTATTTGACCCTGAGTCTCTTAAGAGACTCAGGACCCAATATTTTTGGCGACGAGCTGCCTGGATTGAATCTCAATGTACTGAAGCTGTTTTTGACCGATTGTGACCTCCGATTTTCAAGAGATAAGGGGGATTTCTAAAGCTAATGCTAGGCTACGTGGATTGAGGTAATGAAGATTGGCTTTTGTTGTTTTTGAAAAATACTTCATCTGATACCTAGGCTAGACTAATATGGCTAGCACATATGCAAAAATTCAGCCTTTTCATCCCAAACTAACGAACTTTGATGTATGGATGTCCATGCTTGAGGCACATTTTGCTCACAGTGGTATAACAAAGTGCTAAAAAGAAAAATTGCTCGCGTGTTTCACTAGGAAGTGAATTATATAGCACTCGAGCTAGTCTGTGTGCCCCAGATATGCCTCATCTGAAGAATTTTTCTGATTTAGTAGAGATTTTGGAAGGCCATTTTATTGTCAAGCCTTCTTATCACAGAAGCTTAATACAATTTCAGCAAAGAAAAAAGACACCTGGTGAAAATCTGCGTAATCTTTATACTGATCTCAAAGCACATGCCAGAGACTGTAATTTTGGCAATCAGTTTGATGCTAGGGTTCGTGATCAGTTGTTTATGGCTATTGAATCAGAAGTATATTTTCCTAACATAGCAGCGGAAAATCTAGACTTGCAAACTATGACTTCTTCTGCAGCATTGGACAGAATATTAAATTTTGAAAAAGCTTGTTGTGGTGAAGTGAATGCTTTGAATATTAATTCAAATAGGCCTACTCCTACCCCTAATGGTAGAAAAGAGGCAAGTTACCGACATTGTGGTTACCCTCACCGTAGTGAGGATTGTCGCTTTTCTCATCCTTCTTGTTCAGTGTGTAACAAAAAAGGACACTTGAAGAAAGTTTGTCGTTTTAATAAGGAATTTTCCCAGGGTTCTAAGTTTTCTCAGAGTTCCGAGAACCAAAGGTCTGGTGACGAAAAAAACCAGCCATACCACTGTCAGATAAAAACAGAAAGGTTAAGAAAAAAGCTAATGCAGGTTTTTAAAAAACCCTACTTGAGGAAGATAGGGATTGTAATCAGTTTTTAAGTTTAAATGAATCTGCTCCAGTAGGGAGAGAAAACAGGATTTTGAGTGTAGAAAATAACCCTACTGAAATAACCAAGATTAATTTACTCTTAAATGGTAAAGAAATTCCATATGAAGTTGATAGTGGTGCTGGAGTTTCTACTTTAGGTTGCAACTGGGTTCAATGCTTAGCATTACCTATGCAGAATTGTAATAAAAAAAAACTAAAAGCTTATGGAAACAGTAATGTTAATGTCATGGGTAAAGTTTATGTGAATGTTGTTTATAATGATTTCAGTATAAGACATGGATTTTATGTTGTTGACAATTATACCCCAAATTTGTGTGGTAGGGATTTAATGTCTAAAATTGGAACTGATTTGACAGATGTTGTTAATTGTGAAAATAAAATAATAAACAGTGTAATGGATGCTAGAGCTCAGCTAGATAAATTTTGAGCTGATTCAAAATTGCCAATTACGACCATAGTAGCTAAGGTTAATCTTAAAGGTAATGCAGTACCAAAATTTCAGAAGGCTAGAACAGTGCCATTTCATTATAAGAAATTAGTAGAGGAAACTTTAAATAAATTGGTTTCTGATGATATTATAGAGACAGTAAGTTTTAGTGATTGGGTGGCTCCCATTGTTCCAGTATTAAAAGAAGATAAGGAATCTATGAGGATTTGTGGATTTTAAAGAGTTGAATCAAAACATTGTTTGTGATAAATATCCACTTCCAAGAGTAGATGAGAATTTATCAGTAGTTGGCAAGAGTAAAATGTTTTCTAAAAGTGATCTTGAAAATGCATACTTACAATTACCAGTTGATGATGAAAGCCAAAAGCTTCTTGTAATAATTATTCACAAAGGTCTTTTTAAATATAAAAGACTTCCTTTTGGTTTGGCATCATCACCAGCTATCTTTCAAATAGTTATTTCTCAGATTTTGATGAATATTGATGGTGTTGTAGCCTTTTTAGATGATATTCTTGTTGGAGGACAAACACAAAAAGAGCATGATGAAAGACTAGACAGAGTTTTGAGAGAATTCCAAAAGCACAATGTAGCTAGAAATAAAAAGAAAACTGTTTTAATACTAATTCTCTTGAGTACATAGGCTATATTATTTGTGGTGATGGGATTAAACCATCACCCTAAAAACTTGAAGCTATTTTGGAAGCACTCCCTCCAAAGTCTGTCAGTAATGTACAATCCTTTTTGGGTATGGTTTCCTATCATAGCCGACTTGTAAAGATTTTTTTTTTTTTACTTTCTCTCCCTTATATGATTTGTTGAAGACGGTGCCAAATTTAAATGATCATCTGTAGAAGCTAATGCTTTCAGTAAGTTCAAAGCAGAGTTATCCAAGTCAAAATTTCTTGCTAATTTTGATGGAACTCATCCAGTAATTGTAGAAACAGATGCATCTGCAGTGGTTGTTGGCTGCATTTTGATGCAGGAAATGTATGGTATCGAAAACCAGTCTATTTTGCTAGTAAAAAGTTATCATCCGCAGAATTAAATTACTCCCAGTTAGACAAGGAAGCTCTGGCTTTGGTCTATGCTGTAAGCAAATTTGAATAATTTTTATTGGGTTGTAGATTTATTCTTAGAACTGATCACAAACCATTACTTGGATTGTTTGGTAGAACCAAACAGATTTTTGTAAATGCAAACGCTAAAGTGCAGCGATGGGCTTTGCTTTTGTCACAGTACGATTATGACTTAAAGTTTAAAGCAGGAAAAGATAATGTTGTCGCGGATGCACTCAGTCGATTGCCAGTGCTGAATTCTAGTTTGGATTCTAGTACCCCATATGAATATGTTCATGTTACAGAAGCTTTGAGTAATCAAGACATTTCTTTTGAAAATGTTAAGGGTTTGAATAGAAGTGACCCAGCTTTAAGTAAGGTTTTTCAATGTATGAAATTGGGTTGGATTAATGACCCAATATTGTCTGATTACTCTGCTGTCAAATCAGATTTAAGCATTTATGATGGTGTTCTTTTGTATCGGAACTGTGTAATTATACCTGCTGATATTCACAGCGCAGAACTAGAACAGCAGAAGCACTTAATTGGATTTGGTGGCCCAAATTGGACCAGGACATTTCAGTAATAACTAAATTTTGTGAACTTTGTTTTAAAAATTTCCAGACTCCACAGTCAGCGGTATTATCCTGGCCAGAAACAGGGAAACCTTGGTAGGCTACATATAGACTACGCCGATTCAATTGGTGACTCTTATTTTTTTATAATTGTGGATACCCACACAAAATTTTTGGAAGTTCATGTTACTAGATCTACCAAATCAGCAGTAACTATTGCTAACTTAAGGCAAAGTTTTTGTAATTTTGGATTACCAGAAATATTTTTTTTCTGACAATGCCCTTTGTTTTGTGTCTGAGGAGATGTAGTTTTTCCTGAGGAAGAATGGCATTAAACACATTACACCTACTCCTTATAACCCTTCTTCTAATGGCTTAGCCGAAAGGGCTGTAAAAACTTTTAAAGAGGGTTTTAGTAAATTTACTGATGGGGGTATTAATACCAGAGTATGTAGGTTTTTGTATAATCATAGAAGAACTGTACATTCCTCCACTGGGAAGGCTCCAGCTAGTATGATGCTTAACAGTAACTTTCGGGGAATTGTAGAAAAAATTAAACCTCAAGAAAGAAGGGAGAAGGCACTGCAGAAAGAATGTAAATTTGAAAAATCAGAATATAATGTATATGATGCAGTTTTTGTTAAAAATTATGGTCAAGGTAAGCCTTGGTTAAATGGTAAAATCTTAGAAGTACTTGGTGTTCGTAACTACAGAGTATAACTTAAATATTTTGGCAATATAGTTTGGAAAAGACATTCAGACCTACTTATGCCTAGATTTACTCCTAGTGTAGAAGAATGTATTTTTCCCAGTAATAATCAGAATTATGGTGGTACTTGTAAGCCAGTTTTGCCTTCTATTCCAAGTAGTCTTACATCAAATTCTGATGTGATTAATGAAGCAGAGGGCAATGTTATAATTCCTAATAGCATAGTTGAAAGTTCTTATAACTCCATGCATGCTCCCATGACAGTGCCAGAACCAGTACCCCTTCGTAGGTCTGGTAGAACTATATAACTGCCAGAGCGATTAGATTTGTAAAGTTAACTAGCATTATAATTATAACCATTTGAATATTTTAAAAATAGAAGTTGATTTTTCTTCCTATTGGAAAAGGAAATGTGAGAGTTGAGGTATAGTAATTTATTATTGTTTCTTATCATTTATTCTGATTCTTTTCTTATTTGTGTTTATATCCTATTAATTAGAGTTCAATTCACTTGTTTTGCTACTCTTGTACTTATACTTGATTCATCTATTGTTGATGGCCGGATGAGTGGCTTGTTTTGTTTAAACCAGCTTCAAGAATAAAGCTAAAGTTTTTATATTTATATATTATTTGACCTAGCGTAAAAGTAATAGACTTAGGACCCAATAGTGTGTTCCTACTTACACTGTAGTTAGGGCTACATCATGTTTAAGGATTGGAACTCTGACATAAGTCGAAGAACTCTTTGTGATTACTTAATTGTGATTACCTAATTGTGTTTACGGGAAAAAGCCCAAAGCTCGTATCTTCCCGTCTCCTCATCGGTTCAATTTTATACTTAGTGATACTTATCATACCTGTCCTTAAAACTATGGATTGAGATAGCATTAACTACCTCCTCGCTTAGCCAATTCCAATTATCAACTACTCTTACACTGAGAAAGTATTTCCTTACATCCTGCAAAGAAGTTTTCTTACGAAGCTTCAAACTATGACCTCTAGTTCTAGAGCCAGCCATATCAAAATATCGATCCCTATCCACTCTATCATAACCATGAAGGAATTTAAAGACTGTCACCATATCCCTCCTCACTCTTCTAGGTTCGAGTGATGGTAAGTCTAATTCCCTCAGCCTCTCATCATAACTGACATTGCGTATTTCTGGTACCAGTTTCGTGGCATGTCTTTGAACTTTTTCAAGGTTAGCTATGTGCTTATTCAAGTGCGGATTCCAAAAGGAGGCTGCATATTAGAGTTTTGGCCTCACATAGGTTACATAAATATTTCTGAACATTTCCTTGTCCATGTGCCTGAAGGCTACCCTTACATTTGATAAGAAGGCATATGCTGCCCTTACTATGCCATTTATATGTATTTCTGGAGACAAATCTGCCAGTATGTTTACTCCTAGATCTCTCTCATTTTCTGTCTCTTGAAGTTGTACTCCAGCCACCGAGTAGTCAAGCTTGGGCCCTCTTGCACTTGTACCCATTCTCATTACCTTATATTTTGAAGTATTGAATTTCATTAGCCACTTTTCTGACCACTCATGCAGATTATTTAGATCCTCCTGAAGTTCTCTACCATTGTTCTCGTTTTTTACTTTCTTCACAATCTTTGCATCATCTGCAAACATATTCATGAATGAATTTACAGACTCTGGTAGGTCATTTACATATACAAGGGACAAAAGTGGCCCTAAAACTGAACCCTGTGGAACTCCACTACTAACTTTTCTCCATTCAGACACTGAGTGTCTTACTCGAACCCTCTGTTCCCTTCCTTCTAAGTAAGTTTTTATCCATTCCAAAACATTTCCACCTATTCTAGCCATTGATTGCAGCTTCTTAATAAGTCTCCCATGAGGAACAGTGTCAAACGCTTTCTGGAAGTCTAGGAATATGCAATCTGCCCAGCCCTCTCTTTCCTGTAAGATGCGGCTTACCTCATCATAAAATTCTAATAAGTTTGTTACTGTTGATCTACCTTCTCTGAAGCCATGTTGCCTCACTGACAAAAAGTTGAAGGATTCCAAGTGAAGAGAGATATGTTTCCTTAGTAGTATCTCCATAACTTTGCAAACTATGCTGGTCAAGGAAACTGGTCTATAGTTCAGAGCCGTATCCCTCCTTCCCTTCTTGAAGATAGGTATCACATTTGCTTGTTTCCAGCATCTTGGAATCTCCCCCGACTCCAGTGACTTTTTAAATATGATACTTAGTGCCACTGATATTGAGCTTGCGCATTTTTTAAGCACATGAGGGGATATGTCATCAGGACCTGTAGCTTTATGAATATCTAAATCCATCAGCGCTTTGCATACCTCTGTGGCTGCAAGGTTGATGTTCTCTAATACCGGCCCTTGAGCCTCTATCACTGCAATCTGAGGGGGTGGGGTATTTTCTACTGTAAATACTGACTGAAACTTCTTGTTCAATTCTTTGCAGATCTCTTCATCCGTGTCAGTGATGCTTCCATCCGCTCTCTTTAGCCTTAAAACCTGTTCTTTTACCTTCAGTTTTCCTCTGATAAAGCTGTGGAAAAGCTTGAGATTTTCTTTAGCCTTCCTGGTGATGTCCCTTTCATAGTCTCTCTCTGCCTCTCTCCTTTTACTTAGGTAGTCATTTCTTGCTCTTTTGTAGGTTTGCCAGGCATTTATGTTTTTTCTCCTCCTATACCTTTTCCAGCATTTGTCTCTCCACTCCTTAGCTCTTTTACACTCATTATCGAACCATTTCTCTCTGGTATGAATTACACCTACTTTGGTGACAGGTATGCAGCAATCTACTATCTTCCAATATTTCTCACAAAAGATGTCATACATTTCTTGTACAGATTTGTTGTATAATAAGGTTCTCCTGTCAATAACTGCAAAAAGCTCATTCATTTTGATGTAATCTCCTTTCAGATAGTTCCTCCTCATGTCCTCAGTGCCTCTACTCTCAGGCAGAATATCTTCAATGATATACTCCATCAACAACACACAGCGGTCACTCTTTCCATTTGGTGGTTCATACTCAATTTTTTCAATATCCAACACATTATCTGTGAACACTAGATCAAGTAGTGATGGCTCATCCCCACCCCTGGCCCTTGTTGGTTCCATTACATGTTGGTGTAGGAAATTCCCTTGTACACAATCTAGGAATCTTGCCCCGAATGAGTCCTCACCACTGTGTGGGTCAAGATTTATCCAATCTATCTCTTTATGATTAAAGTCTCCCATAATCAAAATCCTACATTTTTTTTCCCGTGCCATGTTAACAACTGAGTTTATGACTTCAATAGTACCTATATGAGTTTCCTCATAAACTTCAAGCCTATTTTGGTTCCTTGGTGGGTTGTATACAACAGTTATTATAATGCTCTCTGACCCAGTATTTATGCGAGCAACAAGAAATTCCTTGAACTCACTTTCTATAGCCAAGTTTATTTCTTCAACTTGAATCCTTTCACTTATGAGCAGTGCTATCCCTCCACCAGTCCTCTCAGATCTTTCAACCCTTAGTATTCTGAAGCCCTTAGGAAAAACTGTGACACTGTTTATGTCCTCACTCAACTTAGTCTCTGTAATTGCTACTATATCTGCCTTACTGTTGTGAATCCTATCTTTTAATTCTACTGCCTTATCAGCTAATCCATCAGCATTTGTGTATAACAATCTTAATGAGGCCCCATCCCCTGATCTTCTGTCATTATTTTCTTTATCTCCCCTTTGTCTGGAAGAACTCTGAAATGAAAATTTTTCTTCTGTTCTTCATTTCTTTCCTCATTTAACCTTCTTGCCTCTTGCAACAAGTTTTTTATCTTTTCCATCTCTTCCTGTGTTCTGTATCGTCTAATGAACACTTCTTTGAATTCTTGAAGGTGTTTTAGACTTTTTTTTCTCAACAATATTTCCCTACATGCTTCCCCTCTCTCAAAGGTTACTTTTGTTGGTCTCGGCTTTCTTTCCCTCGAATATTTACCTAGTTGGTGTATGTTTACAATATCCTCAGGACCACAATCTACTGCAAGCTTTCTTATCAGGTCTACAACCCTAGCTTTATTTTCTTCAAGTCTCCCCTGCCATGTTGGCTCCTGGGATTCGCTTATGCCTGAGATTACCACTGTCTTCTCCTTATCAAGTGCCTGTCTGATGAGTGGGTTTGCCCTTTCCATCACAACGTCTTTCATTTTTTTGATTACTGTCTCTTTATAGTCAACTGTTTGTATGTTTTCCAGTGCCACCACCTTTACAGCCTCTTTTACTGCCACATTCCCCTTTAGTTCATCAGCAAAGGAAGTTTTCATGGCATCATTTTCCATATTCAGCTCCTGGAACTCTTTTCTGAACTGTTTATATGTGTGTGTGTGTGTGTGTGTGTGTGTGAGATTACCTAATTGTGATTACCTAATTGTGTTTACGGGAAAGAGCCCAAAGCTCGTATCTTCCCGTCTCCTCATCGGTTCCATTTTATACTTAGTGATACTTATCATACCTGCCTTAAAACTATGGATTGAGATAGCATTAACTACCTCCTCGCTTAGCCAATTCCAATTATCAACTACTCTTACACTGAAAAAGTATATCCTTACATCCTGCAAAGAAGTTTTCTAACAAAGCTTCAAACTATGACCTCTAGTTCTAG
Organism: Halocaridina rubra; assembly: GCA_037179515.1. Lineage (NCBI taxonomy): Eukaryota > Metazoa > Arthropoda > Malacostraca > Decapoda > Atyidae > Halocaridina > Halocaridina rubra. Next base: position 17,187 of record JAXCGZ010020810.1, on the reverse strand, counting down.
AGCCAGCCATATCAAAATATCGATCCCTATCCACTCTATCATAACCATGAAGGAATTTAAAGACTGTCACCATATCCCCCCTCAATCTTCTAGCTTCGAGTGATGGTAAGTCTAATTCCCTCAGCCTCTCATCATAATTGAGATTATGTATTTCTGGCACCAGTTTCGCGGCATGTCTTTGAACTTTTTCAAGCTTAGCTATGTGCTTTTTCAAGTGTGGATTCCAAATGGGGGCTGCATATTCGAGTTTTGGTCTCACATAGGTTACATAAATATTTCTGAACATTTCCTTGTCCATATGCCTGAAGGCTACACTTTCATTTGATAAGAAGGCATATGCTGCCCTTACTATGCCATTTATATGTATTTCTGGAGACAAATCTGCCAGTATATTTACTCCTAGATCTCTCTCATTTTCTGTCTCTTGAAGTTGTACTCCAGCCACCGAGTAGTCAAGCTTGGGCCTTCTTGCACTTGTACCCATTCTCATTACCTTATATTTTGAAGTATTGAATTTCATTAGCCACTTTTCTGACCACTCATGGAGACTATTTAGATCCTCCTGAAGTTCTCTACCATTGTTCTTGTTTTTTACTTTCTTCACAATCTTTGCATCATCTGCAAACACATTCATGAATGAATTTACAGACTCTGGTAGGTCATTTACATATACAAGGAACAAAAGTGGCCCTAAAACTAAACCTTGTGGAACTCCACTACTAGCTCTTCTCCATTCAGACACTGAGTGTCTTACTCTAACCCTCTGTTATCTTCCTTCTAAGTAAGTTTTTATCCACTCCAAGACATTTCCACCTATTCTAGCCATTGCTTGCTGCTTCTTAATAAGTCTCCCATGTGGAACAGTGTCAAATGCTTTCTGGAAGTCTAGGAATATGCAATCTGCCCAGCCCTCTCTTTCCTGTAAGATGCGGCTTACCTCATCATAAATTTCTAATAAGTTTGTTACTGTTGATCTACCTTCTCTGAAGCCATGTTGCCTCACTGACAAAAAGTTGAAGGATTCCAAGTGAAGAGAGATATGTTTCCTTAGTAGTTTCTCCATAACTTTGTAAACTATGCTGGTCAAGGAAACTGGTCTATAGTTCAGAGCCATATCCCTTCTTCCCTTTTTGAAGATAGGTATCACATTTGCTTGTTTCCAGCATCTTGGAATCTCCCCTGACTCAAGTGACTTTAAATATGATACTTAGTGCCACTGATATTGAGTTTGAGCATTTTTTAAGTACATGAGGTGATATGTCATCTGGATCTGTAGCTTTATGAACATCTAAATCCATCAGCGCTTTGCATACCTCTGTGGCTGAAAGGTTGATGTTCTCTAATACCGGCCCTTGAGCTTCTATATCTGCAATCTGAGGGGGTAGAGTATTTTCTACTGTAAATACTGACTGAAACTCCATGTTCAGTTCTTTGCAGATCTCTTCATCCGTCTCAGTGATGCTTCCATCCGCTCTCTTAAGCCTTATAACCTGTTCTATTACCTTCAGTTTTCCTCTGATAAAGCTGCGGAAAAGCTTGGGATTTTCTTTAGCCTTCCTGGTGATGTCCCTTTCATAGTCTCTCTTTGCCTCTCTTCTTTTACTTAGGTAATCATATCTTGCTATTTTGTAGGTTTGCCAGGCATTTATGTTTTTTTCTCCTCCTATGCCTTTTCCAGCATTTGTATCTCCACTCCTTAACTCTTTTACACCCATTATCGAACCATTTCTCCTTGGCATGAATTACAACTACTTTGGTGACAGGTATGCAGCGATCTACTATCTTCCCATATTTCTCACAAAAGATGTTGTACATTTCTAGTACAGATTTGTTGTAAAATAAGGTCCACCAGTCAATAACTGCAAAAGGCTCATTCATTTTGATGTAATCTCCTTTCGGATAGTTCTTCCTCATGTCCTCAGGGCCTCTTCTCTCAGGTAGAACATCTTCAATGATATACTCCATGAACAACACACAGCGGTCACTCTTTCCAATTGGTGGTTCATACTCATTTTTTTCAATATCCAACACATTATCTGTTAACACTAGATCAAGTAGTGATGGCTCATCCCCACCCCTGGCCCTTGTTGGTTCCATTACATGTTGGTGTAGGAAATTCCCTTGTACGCAATCTAGGAATCTTGCCCCGAATGAGTCCTAACCACTGTGTGGGTCAAGTTTTATCCAATCCATCTCTTTATGATTAAAATCTCCCATAATCAAAATCCTACATTTTCTCTCCCGTGCCATGTTAACAACTGAGTTTATGACTTCAATAGTACCCAATTGACTTTCCTCATAAACTTCTAGCCTATGCTGGTTTCTTGATGCGTTATATACAACATTTATTATAATGCTTTCTGACCCAGTATTTATGCGAGCGACAAGAAATTTCTTGAATTCACTTTCTATAGCCAAGTTTATTTCTTCAACCTGAACCCTTTCACTTATGAGCAGTGCTATCCCTCTATCAGTTCTCTTAGATCTTTCTACCCTTAATATTCTGAAGCCCTTAGGAAAAACTGTGACACTGTTTATGTCCTCACTCAACTTAATCTCTTTAATTGCTACTATATCTGCCTTACTGTTGTGAATGCTATCTTTTAATTCTACTGCCTTACCAGCTAATCCATCAGCATTTATGTGATTACCTAATTGTGATTACCTAATTGTGTTTACGGGAAAGAGCCCAAAGCTCGTATCTTCCCGTCTCCTCATCGGTTCCATTTTATACTTAGTGATACTTATCATACCTGTCCTTAAAACTATGGATTGAGATAGCATTAACTACCTCCTCGCTTAGCCAATTCCAATTATCAACTACTCTTACACTGAAAAAGTATTTCCTTACATCCTGCAAAGAAGTTTTCTTAAGAAGCTTCAAACTATGACCTCTAGTTCTAGAGCCTGCCATATCAAAATATCGATCCCTATCCACTATATCATAACAATGAAGAAATTTAAAGACTGTCACCATATCCCCCCTCACTCTTCTAGCTTCGAGTGATGGTAAGTCTAATTCCCTCAGCCTCTCATCTTAACTGAGATTGCGTATTTCTGGCACCAGTTTCGTGGCATGTCTTTGAACTTTTTCAAGCTAAGCTATGTGCTTTTTCAAGTGCGGATTCCAAAAGGGGGCTGCATATTCGAGTTTTGGCCTCACATAGGTTACATAAATATTTCTGAACATTTCCTTGTCCATGTGCCTGAAAGCTACCCTTACATTTGATAAGAATGCATATGCTGCCCTTACTATGCCATTTATATGTATTACTGGAGACAAATCTGCCAGTATGTTTACTCCTAGATCTCTCTCATTTTCTGTCTCTTGAAGTTGTACTCCAGCCACCGAGTAGTCAAGCTTGGGCCTTCTTGCACTTGTACCCATTCTCATTACCTTACATTTTGAAGTATTGAATTTCATTAGCCACTTTTCTGACCACTCATGCAGATTATTTACATCCTCCTGAAGTTCTCTACCATTGTTCTTGTTTTTTACTTTCTTCACAATCTTTGCATCATCTGCAAACATATTCATGAATGAATTTACAGACTCTGGTAGGTCATTTACATATACAAGGAACAAAAGTGGCCCTAAAACTGAACCCTGTGGAACTCCACTACAAACTCTTCTCCATTCAGACACTGAGTGTCTTACTCTAACCCTCTGTTCCCTTCCTTCTAAGTAAGTTTTTATCCATTCCAAAACATTTCCACCTATTCTAGCCATTGATTGCAGCTTCCTAATAAGTCTCCCATGTGGAACAGTGTCAAACGCTTTCTGGAAGTCTAGGAATATGCAATCTGCCCAGCCCTCTCTTTCCTGTGTGTGTGTGTGTGTGTGTGGGATTACCTAATTGTGATTACCTAATTGTGTTTACGGGAAAGAGCCCAAAGCTCGTATCTTCCCGTCTCCTCATCGGTTCCATTTTATACTTAGTGATACTTATCATACCTGTCCTTAAAACTATGGATTGAGATAGCATTAACTACCTCCTCGCTTAGCCAATTCCAATTATCAACTACTCTTACACTGAAAAAGTATTTCCTTACATCCAGCAAAGAAGTTTTCTTAAGAAGCTTCAAACTATGACCTCTAGTTCTAGAGCCTGCCATATCAAAATATCGATCCCTATCCACTCTATCATAACCATGAAGGAATTTAAAGACTGTCACCATATCCCCCCTCACTCTTCTAGCTTCGAGTGATGGTAAGTCTAATTCCCTCAGCCTCTCATCATAACTGAGATTGCGTATTTCTGGCACCAGTTTCGTGGCATGTCTTTGAACTTTTTCAAGCTTAAGCTATGTGCTTTTTCAAGTGCGGATTCCAAAAGGGGGCTGCATATTCGAGTTTTGGCCTCACATAGGTTACATAAATATTTCTGAACATTTCCTTGTCCATGTGCCTGAAGGCTACCCTTACATTTGATAAGAATGCATATGCTGCCCTTACTATGCCATTTATATGTATTTCTGGAGACAAATCTGCCAGTATGTTTACTCCTAGATCTCTCTCATTCTCTGTCTCTTGAAGTTGTACTCCAGCCACCGAGTAGTCAAGCTTGGGCCTTCTTGCACTTGTACCCATTCTCATTACCTTACATTTTGAAGTATTGAATTTCATTAGCCACTTTTCTGACCACTCATGCAGATTATTTACATCCTCCTGAAGTTCTCTACCATTGTTCTCGTTTTTTACTTTCTTCACAATCTTTGCATTATCTGCAAACATATTCATGAATGAATTTACAGACTCTGGTAGGTCATTTACATATACAAGGAACAAAAGTGGCCCTAAAACTGAACCCTGTGGAACTCCACTACTAACTCTTCTCCATTCAGACACTGAGTGTCTTACTCGAACCCTCTGTTCCCTTCCTTCTAAGTAAGTTTTTATCCATTCCAAAACATTTCCACCTATTCTAGCCATTGATTGCAGCTTCTTAATAAGTCTCCCATGTGGAACAGTGTCAAACGCTTTCTGGAAGTCTAGGAATATGCAATCTGCCCAGCCCTCTCTTTCCTGTAAGATGCGGCTTACCTCATCATAAAATTCTAATAAGTTTGTTACTGTTGATCTACCTTCTCTGAAGCCATGTTGCCTCACTGACAAAAAGTTGAAGGATTCCAAGTGAAGAGAGACATGTTTCCTTAGTAGTTTCTCCATAACTTTGCAAACTATGCTGGTCAAGGAAACTGGTCTATAGTTCAGAGCCGTATCCCTCCTTCCCTTTTTGAAGATAGGTATCACATTTGCTTGTTTCCAGCATCTTGGAATCTCCCCCGACTCCAGTGACTCCTTAAATATGATACTTAGTGCCACTGATATTGTGTTTGCGCATTTTTTAAGCACATGAGGGGATATGTCATCAGGACCTGTAGCTTTATGAACATCTAAATCCATCAGCGCTTTGCATGCCTCTGTGGCTGTAAGGTTGATGTTCTCTAATACCGGCCCTTGAGCTTCTATCACTGCAATCTGAGGGGGTCGGGTATTTTCTACTGTAAATACTGACTGAAACTCCTTGTTCAATTCTTTGCAGATCTCTTCATCCGTGTCAGTGATGCTTCCATCCGCTCTCTTTAGCCTTAAAACCTGTTCTTTTACTTTCAGTTTTCCTCTTATAAAGCTGTGGAAAAGCTTGGGATTTTCTTTAGCCTTCCTGGTGATGTCCCTCTCATAGTCTCTCTCTGCCTCTCTCCCTTTACTTAGGTAGTCATTTCTTGCTCTTTTGTAGGTTGCCAGGCATTTATGTTTTTTCTCCTACTATACCTTTTCCAGCATTTGTCTCTCCACTCCTTAGCTCTTTTACACCCATTATCGAACCATTTCTCTCTGGCATGAATTAAACCTACTTTGGTGACAGGTATGCAGCAATCTACTATCTTCCAATATTTCTCACAAAAGATGTCATACATTTCTTGTACAGATTTGTTGTAAAATAAGGTCCACCAGTCAATAACTGCAAAAAGCTCATTCATTTTGATGTAATCTCCTTTCGGATAGTTCCTCCTCATGTCCTCAGTGCCTCTACTCTCAGGAAGAATATCTTCAATGATATACTCCATCAACAACACACAGTGGTCACTCTTTCCAATTGGTGTTCATACTCAATTTTTTCAATATCCAACACATTATCTGTGAACACTAGATCAAGTAGTGATGGCTCATCCCCACCCCTGGCTTTGTTGGTTCCATTACATGTTGGTGTAGGAAATTCCCTTGTACGCAATCTAGGAATCTTGCCCCGAATGAGTCCTCACCACTGTGTGGGTCAAGATTTATCCAATCTATCTCTTTATGATTAAAGTCTCCCATAATCAAAATCCTACATTTTTTTCCCCGTGCCATGTTAACAACTGAGTTTATGACTTCAATAGTACCTATATGACTTTCCTCATAAACTTCAAGCCTATTTTGGTTCCTTGGTGGGTTGTATACAACAGTTATTATAATGCTCTCTGACCCAGTATTTATGCGAGCAACAAGAAATTCCTTGAACTCACTTTCTATAGCCAAGTTTATTTCTTCGACTTGAATCCCTCCACCAGTCCTCTCAGATCTTTCAACCCTTAGTATTCTGAAACCCTTAGGAAAAACTGTGACACTGTTTATGTCCTCACTCAACTTAGTCTCTGTAATTGCTACTATATCTGCCTTACTGTTGTGAATCCTATCTTTTAATTCTACTGCCTTACCAGCTAATCCATCAGCATTTGTGTATAACAATCTTAATGAGGCCCCATCTCCTGATCTTTTGTCATTATCTTCTTTATCTCCCCTTTGTCTGGAAGAACTCTAATGAAAATTTTTCTTCTCTTCTTCATTTCTTTCATCATTTAACCTTCTTGCTTCTTGCAACAAGTTTTTTATCTTTCCCATCTCTTCCTGTGTTCTGTATTGTCTAATGAACACTTCTTTGAATTCTTGAAGGTCTTTTAGACTTTTTTTTCTCAACAATATTTCCCTACATGTTTCCCCTCTCTCAAATGTTACTTTTGTTGGTCTCGGCTTTCCTTCCCTCGTGTGTGTATGTGTGTGTGATTACCTAATTGTGATTACCTAATTGTGTTTACGGGAAAGAGCCCAAAGCTCGTATCTTCCCGTCTCCTGATCGCTTCCATTTTATACTTTGTGATACTTATCATACCTGTCCTTAAAACTATGGATTGAGATAGCATTAACTACCTCCTCGCTTAGCCAATTCCAATTCTTACACTGAAAAAGTATTTCCTTACATCCTGCGAAGAAGTTTTCTTACGAAGCTTCAAACTATGACCTCTAGTTCTAGAGCCAGCCATATCAAAATATCGATCCCTATCCACTCTATCATAACCATGAAGGAATTTAAAGACTGTCACCATATCCCCCCTCACTCTTCTAGCTTCGAGTGATGGTAAGTCTAATTCCCTCAGCCTCTCATCATAACTGAGATTGCGTATTTCTGGCACCAGTTTCGTGTGTGTATGATCTCAGACTGAAACTTCATAAGAAAACTTCTTTACAGGATATTAGTAAGTATTTCTTTACAGTAAAAATAACTGATAACTGGAATTCACTAAGCGAAGACATGGTAAGTGCTAAATACATTTACAGTTTTAAGGAAAGATATTATAAATTTTATTGAGTAAAGAAATAAAACTAAGGAGATGGGGTGCTATAAGCACAGGGCTATTTCCCCTGAGCATAATTATGTAAAGGCAAGTCCAGCTTCCAGGAAGGCTCTGAAATTCAAGCTTAGGTCTAATATTAGGTACACACATGCTCCTGAAAATTCATTTATCCACGTGCCTAAGGTTACTTGCATATTTGGAAAGAAAATGTACACTACCTCTCTTGTAACTTTTATTTGCAATTCTAGGGACAGATCTAATATTGTGACATCCATCTCTCTTTCGTTCTTAATGCTCTAGAAATTCCTCTTCTGCTGATAAATATTTAGAGCAGAGTATTCTTCCTCTAAGAATATGCCAAATCTCAGTTTTATGTGTCACTATTAGTCCCAATTATGGAGGTGGACAAAGATGGATTGGAGTTGAGAATTTAAGGCTGAATGACAATCCTATTGTCCCACCATAGGCTCAAACATGGGTCTGTCATTTTCCAAGTCGAGCGATTTATCAATGCACTGCCATGGTCAACTTGAGTTTTTTCCTCTATGATTTCGTAAAGCAAAGTGACTGACTTTTGGAAATAAAAACGTAGAAAAGACTTACCCTATCGATGGGATTGAGTGACGACATAATTCTTTCAGTAATATTCTCCAAAAACGTAGCTTCTGTAGCTTCTACAAATTCTCCCGGATCAACCACGACCACAACTTCCCTGGGCTCTGGGGATCTGCACTAATTGAAATAATACCTGCAAATATCGCAAAGAATCATTTTTATATAATAAAACTACGATCATCATAGACATTTATTGGTGCTATTGTAGTATGCAGTCTACCTCACAATCTCTAGTCTATTGTATCCTTATGTAACATACCATAACAAAAGTAACCTAACCTACCCTAACCTGACCTAAATAAACTAGACTAATTTAACTGAACCTAACCTGGATAGGTTAAGCTAGTCTAGTTAAGATACAACAGACAAATGATAGTGATGTAGATCATTTAAATATGATTTTTATATAGCTTAGTAAGAAGTACAAATATGGCCGAACAAATATGATTATATTTAGGTTATATTAGTGTTCAGTGTGCAATAAATATAACGATAAGAAAGTAATTTCTTTCCTCAGAGACCACCTTGTATTAAGATACCTTGTGGTTCTGGCTGTGAGATCACCATAATAGTGTGTAAGGTGAAATAAGATATTAAAGGGACAAACGTAAATGGCTGATGCTTTGTTCCATCGTGTGTATGTAATTATCTAATTGTAATTACCTAATTGTGCTTGCGGGAAAATGCTCCATTCTTGTAACTCCCCGTCTTCTGGTCATTTCCATCTTTATACTCAATAATACTTATTTTACTTGTCCTTAATACCATGGAGTTAGCATTAACTACAATCTCGCTTAGCGAATTCCAATTATCATCTACTCTTACACTAAAAAAGTACCTCCTTACATCCTGCACAAAAGTTTTCTTACAAAGCTTCAAATTATAACCTATAGTTCTAGAGCCAGCCATATCTAAATATCTATCCCTATCCACTCTGTCCAACCAAGAAAGAATTTAAAAACCGTCACCATATCCCCCCTCATTCTTCTAGCTTCGAATGATGGTAAGTCTAATACCATCAGCATCTTCTCATAACTAAGATTGTGTGTTTCTAACATCCCTTTTGTAGCATATCTTTGAACTTTTTCCAGCTTGTTTGTGGGATTTTTCAAGTGTGGATTCAAAAGGGGTGCTGGATATTCTACCTTTCGACTTACATAAGTTACATAAATATTTCTGAACATTTCTTTGTCGATGTGTCTGAAGCCTACCCTTACATTTGCTAAGAAAGTATATACAGTCCTTACTATGCCATTTATATGCATTTATGGAGACAAATCTGCCAGTATGTTTACTCCTAGATATCTATTATTCTCCGTCTCTTCAAGTTCTGCACCTCCTATTGAGTATCCAAGCTTAGGCCTTCTCGCACTTGTACCCATTCTCATTACCCTACATTTTGAAGTATTGAATTTCACTGGCCACTTTTCTGACCATTCATGCAGACTATTTAGGGCTTCCTGAGTTTCTCATCCAATGTTCTCGTCCCTTATTTTCTTCACAATCTTTGCATCAACTGCAAATATATTCAGAATTATTACAGACTCTAGTAGGTCATTTACGTGTACATGGAGTGAAACGTGGCCCTAAAACTGAACCCTGTGGAACCCTACTACTAACCCTTCCCCAGTCAAAAACGGTCTTACTATAACCCTTTGTTCCCTTCCTTCTAAGAACGTTTTTATCCATTCCAAGACATTTCCGACTATTCTTGCCACTACTTACAGCTTCTTAATAAGTTTCCATGCGGGACTGTATCAAATGCCTTCTGAAAATATAATAAAATGCAATCCGACAAGCCTGTAGGATTTGACAAGTTTGTTACTGTTGATCTGCCTTTTATGAAGCCATGTTGTCTCACTGACAAAAACTTGAAGGATTCCAAGTGAAGTGATATGTGTTTTCTCAGGAGTTTCTACATTACTCTGCAAACTATGCTGGTCAAGGAAACGGGACAATAGTTTAGAGCTGTATCCCTCCTTCCCTTTTTGAAGATAGGTACCACGTTTGTTTGTTTCCAGCATCTTGGAATCTCCCCAGATTCCAGCGAATTTTCAAATATGATGCATAACACCTCCGATAGGCTTAGCGCATTTCTCAAGTATGTAATGGGATATGAAATCAGAATATTTAGCTCAATGGGCAACTAACTCAAGCAACGTTTTGCAAACCTCTATAGGTGAATAGATGTTCTCTAATACTGGCCCATGAACTCTTCTCTCTGCAAACTAAGGTTTTCGGGTATTTTCTACTCTAAATACTGACTGTAAATCCTTCTTCAATTCTTTATAGATTTCTTCATGTCTCAGTGATGCTTTCATCGGGCCTCTTTAATTTTAAAGCCTGCTCTTTGACCTTCTGTTTTCCTCTGATTTGGTTGTGGAAATGCTTTAGCCTTCCTGGTATTATCCCTGGAATAATCTCTCTCTGCCTCTCTTCTTATACTTAGGAAATCAATCCTTCCTCGTTTATAAGTTTGCCAGGTATTTAAATTTTTTATCCTCCTATACCTACTGAAGCATTTCTCCCTCTACTCTTTAGCTATCTTACTCATTATTGAACCATTTTTCTCTGTCATGAATAACTCCTATTTTGGTGAAAGGTATGCAACAAGTAACTATCTTCCCATATTCCTCATAAAAGATTTTGTACATTTCTTGTGCATATTTGCTGTTAAAGAAGGCCATCCAGTCAATAACTGCAAACAAACAAAAAATAAGTTTGAAATAATCTCCTTTCAGACAGTTCCTCCGTGTGTACTTCTCAGTGCCTCTACATTCAGGCAGAACATCTTCAATGATATACTCCATCAAAAGCACACACTGATAACTTTTTTCATTTGGCGGTTCGTATGCAATCTTCTCAATATTCAACTCAATATTTGTGAATACTATATCAAGGAGTGATGGTTCATCCTCACCCCTAGCCCTCATTGATTCCAGTTCATGTTGGTGTAGGAAATTTCCTTGTACACAATATAGGAATCTTTCCCCAAATGAATCCTCCCCTGTACTGGTCAAGATTAGCGCTATCTCTCTATGATTAAAGTCTTCCATAATCAAAATATTTCACTTTCTCTACCATGCGATGTTAACAACTTAGTTTGTACCTTGAATAGTACCTTCTTGCCTAGTAGACCAAAGACTTTAACCATAATTCAAAAGTAGACTGAAAGCAAATATGTAAAAAACAAGAAAATTTTAGAAAACTAGTCGAAGTAAGTGGTATCATGTTAAGGGTGCCAAGGACTTGGAAGAACTAGTTATAGGTGATTCTATACATATAAAAGCTTCTATTTTTGGCCAAGAAAATGAATCAGGGACAGTAGTTGAAAATTTCGAAAATGGAACCAGGGACAGTAGATTAAAAGCTTGAATATAGATCTTATATAGTTGACTCTGATGGTGACCTGTTAAGAAGGAATAGAGTTCACTTAAAGAAAACAAATGGGAAGGAAGGCCTAGAAAAAGCATACCCTGAGATTAATGTAAAATATGAATCTGATAATGTTGAAGAAATTACACTGTAACAAAATATTAATTGTTGTTTCTGAGTTCTTTATATGAGTGTACTCTTAAGAATTTCCATTTTGATTCTTTTTCTAAACTAGAAAGGATGTTACCATAGGATTTCTATATAGTTTAGTAAGAAGTAGCACAAACATGGTCGCCTAGAAATGATAATGTTTATATAAGTCGAATCTCTTTCCTCAGAGACTACCTTGTATTAAAAAGACCATATACTTACAATGGCATCCATTTATCTGCTTGAGTTTAAGGCTTAGTTAAATGTAAACAAAATGCTTTATATTATTCTCACACTTAACACAAAATGAGTTGATCTACCTTGAGCGTGGATCATAATTATTGCAAGTATGATCGTCCATATCTGGAGGAGGGTATACGAAAACGCTGCCATCCATAAATGCATAATATTGCGAAATACTGTTGTTGAACGATCGGGCCGTTTTGTCCATTTCTGCAAGTATGCTTTTGGGTGTATGTAATGCTCTAGAGTTGGACTGAGCTTTGATTGCACAGCCTAATTTTTCAGATTCTGATTTATTTACCTAAAAAAAAAAGTATAAGAGTAAAAGATATGGTTTCAGATATTTGGAAAAACCTATTACCCATACACTACAACTACTACTGCTACTGCTGCTGCTGCTGCTGCTGCTACTACTACTACTGCTACCACTACTGCTACTACTACTAATAATAATAATAATAACAAAAATAATAATACTAATAATAATAATAATAATAATAATAATAATAATAATAATAATAATAATAATAATAATAATAATACTACTAATGCTAATAAAAATAATAATAATAATAATAATAATAATAATAATAATAATAATAATAATAATAATAATAATAATAATAATAATAATAATAATAATAATAAATATTTTTAGCTTGAAATATTTCTTTATATCATCACATTACCCCCTCCATGAACCCCAATGTTTTATTTTCCTAACTGTACTTACCTTACCACTTACTATATCACAGCATAGAATATTTTGGGTGCCCTGGAAAAGAAAAATGAAAAAGATGTTAATGACATAATTCCATATTTTCTAAAACATATACAGCGCTCACTTTTAGCAACTACTTTACAAAATTTGACGTAAATCTGTACTAACGTTTCCATACTTACTTCATTCTCATTTTTTGGGAACCATCCCATGTGGATTTCCATCTCAATAATCTTTTTAAGTGAAGTTACAGCATTTATAGCGTCTTCGAATATCCGAGATACTTCGGTCCTCATCTGTTGCTCAGAGTAAAAAAAACGGTAATGAATATAGAGCAATAAAAACTAAAAATGAAGGAAATGTAACCCATTTAATTCTTCTCCTCTAAACAAAGTTAACACAGCATATGATTTTGTTTTCTTTTCAAACATGATTATATAAAGGATATCAAAGTTGTTAGTACAGGTAAACATTAGCAAGACAGTTTGCTCCTCTCTTTTAACCTCTCTTTACTTCATCTACATTCTGTTTCCATAATTCCCTCCTATCCTATTCCCCCATTCCCAGTGATGACACTCCGAATGCAGTCAAGAGAGTGCAAGCAAAGGCATTCACGTCTCTCCTCCCCATCAAATCCCAACCAACCTGGAACCAAGAAAATCATCAAAATACTTACATCCTCAAATCTCTTATTTGCATCGACTTCTTCTATTTTCCATTCATAATTGGTTTCCAAACTTTCCTGAAATAATATGAATGGTTATTATGCTAAGATATCATATTTTCAGAGCTCTTGATTACAGATATTTCAACAAACAAACGTCTTTCATTTAATAATTACCTTCAGTTTTTTCTCTTCTTTACGCTTTATGAGTCACTTATAAGTTTCCTAAAGGGAGTGAATACAGGTTAAATGAAACGGGGAATTAAGGCTGAATGACCTTCCTTTCGCCCTGCCCATGAAAGACTATGAGAGGGACATCACCAGGAAGGCTAAAGAAAATCCCAAGCTTTTCCACAGCTTTATCAAAGAAAAACTGAAGGTAAAGGAACAGGTTTTAAGGCTAAAGAGAGCAAATGGAAGCATCACTGAGACGAATGAAGAGATCTGCAAAGAATTGAGCAAGGAGTTTCAGTCAGTATTTACAGTAGAAAATACCCCCACCCCCTCAGATTGCAGAGATAGAAGCTCAAGGGCCGGTATTAGAGAACATCAACCTTTCAGCCACAGAGGTAAGCAAAGCGCTGATGAAGTTAGATGTCCATAAAGCTACAGCTCCTGATGATATATCCCCTCATGTACTTAAAAAATGCGCAAACTCAATTTCAGTGGCACTAAGTATCATATTTTAAAAGCCACTGGAGTCAGGGGAGATTCCAAGATGCTGGAAACAAGCGAACGTGATACCTATCTTCAAAAAGGGAAGGAGGGATACGGCTCTAAACAATAGACCAGTTTCCTTGACCAGCATAGTTTGCAAAGTTATGGAGAAGCTACTAAGGAAAGATATCTCTCTTCACTTGGAATCCTTCAACTTTTTGTCTGTGAGATAACATGGCTCCAGAGAAGGTAGATCAAAAGTAACAAACTTATTAGAATTTTATGATGAGGTAAGCCTAATCTTACAGGAAAGAGAGGGCTGGGCAGATTGCATATTCCTAGACTTTAAGAAAGCATTTGACACTGTCCCACACGGGAGACTTATTAAGAAGCTGCAAGCAATGGTCAGAATAGGTGGAAATGCCTTGGATTGGACAAAAACCTACTTAGAAGGAAGGGAACAGACGGTTAGAGTAAGACACTCATTGTTTGCTTGGAGAAGAGTTAGTAGTGGAGTTCCACAGGGTTCTGTTTTAGGGCCATTTTTGTTCCTTGTAAACGACCTACCAGAGTCTGTAAATTCATTCATGAATATGTTTGCAAATGATGCAAAAATTGTGAGGAGAGTAAGAAACGAGAACAATGGTAGAGAACTTCAGGAAAATCTAAATAGTCTCCATGAGTGGACAGAAAAGTGGCTAATGAAATTCAGTACTTCAAAATGTAAGGTAATGAGAATGGGAACAAGTGCAAGAAGGCCCAAACTTGACTACTCGGTGGCTGGAGTACAACTTCAAGAGACAGAAAATGAGAGAGATCTAAGAGTATACATACTGGCAGATTTGTCTCCAGAAATACATATAAATGGCGGAGTAAGGGCAGCATATGCTTTCTTATCAAATGTAAGGGTAGCCTTCAGACATATGGACAAGGATTTGTTCAGAAATATTTATGTGTGAGGCCAAAACTTGACTATGCAGCCCCTTTTGGAATTCGCACTTTAAAAGCACGTAGCTAAGCTTGAAAAAGTTCAACGACATGCCACGAATCTGGTGCCAGAAATGCGCAATCTCAGTTATAATGAGAGGCTGAGGGAATTAGACTTACCATCACTCGAAACTAGAAGATTGAGAGGGGATATGGTGACAGTCTTTAAATTCCTCTATGATATGATAGAGTGGATAGGGATCGATATTTTGATATGGCTAGCTCTAGAACTAGAGGTCATAGTTTGAACCTTCATAAGAAAACTTCTTTGCAGGATGTAAGGAAGTGCTTTTTTAGTGTAAGAGTAGTTGATAATTGGAATTCGCTAAGCGAGGAGGTAGTTAATGCTAACTCAATCCATAGTTTTAAGGACAGGTACGATGAGTATCACTAAGTACAAAATGGAACCGATCAGGAGACGGGAAGATACGAGCTTTGGCTCTTTCCTGTAAGCATAATTAGGTAATCACATGCCTCATTCCCCCTTGTAAGAGGGGTGGCCGAGCCAAGAAACAAGCATTCACCACAATCCACACACACCTCAACCACTCCTCTCAGCTCCTTGGGAATAAAGGGTTGCCACGTCTCCCCCCCCTGCCACCCTTCTTTGGTCACCCGCAAAGTAGGCAGGCAAGAATATTCTACAATGAGGACCGACAGCCGTAGCTGGGTTACCCCCCCCCCCTCTTCATCACATAGCAACTCCTGTCACACCCATCCACCACAGTTAACTGAGCTAGCAGGTGTGAGAAATCCCTTTGGGCAGTGTCGTATATGCACAATCTTCCTCCACTCATTCCTATCTCTTGCACCCACTCATCCCTGTTCCACTGACATTCCACATGCATTCAGTGCTCTTTTCACGCCATCCATCCATCTCATTCTAGGTCTCCCTCTTGACCTAACTCCAATCACTTCGCACTCCACACTCTCTTCACTATTCTTTTACCACTCATCATTTCCATGTGTCCAAATCATCTCAACACACCCTGATCTAACCTATCCGACAGCTTCATTCCAACACCCGTTCTCTGCTTGACATCCCCATTTCTTACCACCTATTTTAGATACACCAATCATACCTCTCAAACACCTCATCTCCATTACATTCAACTTGTTCCTTTCATCCTCTCTTGCATTCTAGGTCTCTGTTCCACACAATGCTGTCGGCACAATCACACCTTCATATATCCTTCTCCTTGCATTCATTCCCAAATATCTATTTCTCATTACACTTTTCAACCCACCTAGACATTTACTAGCTTCCTTCACTCTGTAATTTACCTCTATATCCACTCATCCACTCCTTGATACATGCGACCCCGGATACTTAAAACTCTCAACTTCTTCAAGCAACTCTCCACTCACTCCTACATTCAGTCTGCCATCATTAACACTCCTTGCACATCTCATGACTTTACTTATACCAATATTCACCCACAACTTCCTTCTTTCGCACACACTAATAAACTCATTCAATTCATTTTCAGTATCAGCCACAAGTACATAATCATCTGCAAAGAGAAACTGACTCAATTTCCACAACCTTTCATCTTCACCCACTACTTCAAAGCCTCTATCTAATACTCTTTCATTTACTTCCCTTACCACTCCATCCATATACACATTAAACAACCATGACGAAATTACACAACCTTGACGTAACCCAACATTCTCCTCAAAGCAATCACTCATACCATTCCCAACTCTCACACATGCTCTACTATTCATGTAAAAACTCTTCACCGCATTCAACAAACTTCCACTTATTCCATACAGTCGCAACACCATCCACAACCCCTCTCTATTTACCCTGTCATCCGCTTTCTCTATATACATAAAGACCCAAAAGGTGACCCTACCTTTCTCCAAGAACTTCTCACACACCTCCCTCGATTAACACTCTTCCATATGCCTTACCAACTACACTCAACAAACTAATTTCCCTAAAACTACTACACTCATACTTATCTCCCTTCCCTTTGTAAAGTGGAACTATACATGCACTCCTCCAATCAACTGGGATCCTCCCTTTCCTGAAACAACCTAACCATATATATATATATATATATATATATATATATATATATATATATATATATATATATATATATATATATATATATATATATATATATATATATATATATATATTATA
>JAXCGZ010020809.1:172500-183790 GCA_037179515.1 Halocaridina rubra | reverse complement strand
GCAACTTTTTCATGACATTATTTAAGCATTAAAGCATTTATAACAAGAATTATAAATACGTCAGACGACATTTATTAAAATAATTATCAAATATATCATTATTAAATTATGTATCACAAGCTTTCCTATTACTATGGTACTGTTATTCATATACCAAATAAATGTATGTATTCATAATATCAACATACAGTATTCATACATACAAATATTATGATTACTAATTATTCATATCAATACTTGTATGCGAATTATCACTCATGACAATACCTTCATATCTGACAAGTCACAACACTCCCCATATCTGTGTCTCTTTAGTTCATGTTTCCTTCGTGCCCAGGCCCGATGAAGGGATATTTTTTTTGGGGGGGGTCCTGGTGTCACATTCATGAAAAATAATTATCTCAGTTTTGCATAACCAAAAAAAAAATCAATTCATACGGCATTTAAAAGAATTATAAAATTCAAAATAACATTATAAGATCATGGAATATATAAATATCAAACTTATAAAAACAAAAGCAAAACTATCCTTCGTACATATGTTGAAAAAAATAATAATAAGAATTCTTTCAACAACAAATGAGTCATACACAATTTGCTATTTATATGAATGTTTTCAGTGTTGGATTCTATATATGGAAACTTCACATGTGGTAAAAAGCTTGTTAACGTAAAAATGTAAAGAAAATATTTTGGTTCTAAATATATCCTTATTCCAAATTGAAACACATTTCTTAGTCTAATTTTTTTCTGTTTTTTTTTTATTTTTTGTTTTCATTTCCATGATAGCTAGACAAAGGCCATTTTTTTCCTATTCGAAGCCTATTTTTGTCCTATTCGAAGCCAATTTTTTTCCTATTCGAAGCCATTTTTTTCCTATTCGAAGCCAATTTTTGCCTATTCGAAACCATTTTTTTCCTATTCGAAGCCAATTTTTGCCTATTCGAAGCCAAATTTTGCCTATTCGAAGCCAATTTTTTTCCTATTCGAAGCCAATTTTTTCCTATTCGAAGCCAATTTTTTTCCTATTCGAAGCCAATTTTTGCCTATTCAAAGCCAATTTTTTTCCTATTCGAAGCCAATGTTTTCCAATTCGAAGCCAATTTTTCCCTATTCGAAGCCATTTTTTTTCCTATTCGAAGCCAATGTTTTTCCTATTCGAAGCCAATTTTTGCCTATTCGAAGCCAATTTTTTTCCTATTCGAAGCCAATTTTTTCCTATTCGAAGCCAATTTTTTTCCTATTCGAAGCCAATTTTTGTCCTATTCAAGGCCAATTTTTTTCCTATTCGAAGCCAATTTTTTCCTATTCAAAGCCAATTTTTTTCCTATTCGAAGCCAATTTTTTTCCTATTCGCAGCCAATTTTTTCCTATTCGAAGCCTATTTTTGTCCTATTCGAAGCCAATTTTTTTCCTATTCGAAGTCAATTTTTTCCCTATTCGAAGCCAATTTTTGCCTATTCGAAGCCAATTTTTATCCTATTCGAAGCCAATTTTTTTCCTATTCGAAGCCAATTTTTTCCTATTCGAAGCCATTTTTTCCTATTCGAAGCCAATTTTTTTCCTATTTGAAGCCAATTTTTCCTATTCGAAGCCATTTCTTTTCCTATTCGAAGCCATTTTTTCCTATTCGAAGCCTGGAGTTGTGCAGATACAGTAATATGAACCGAATATCCAATTCTCTGCTGGGTTTTAATATAACCTCTGCATTACTTTCATGATATCTATTCCAATAATTATCCTTAGTATTATTATTATTTTTATTATTATTATTATTATTATTATTATTATTATTATTATTATTATTATTATTATTATTATTATTATTATTATTATTATTGACATTTTATAGTATACTCCATGAATCTCCTAAGTAATCAGCGGTTTCAATACGAGGGACGCCACTATCCTCCCATTTCTTATTCCTCATGATGCCTCTGGCGACTAGACAAGAGCTGTAGGAGCCACCTAGGGAAGTGCAACTCCAGAACTCGGGGGGGGGAACTTAACTATACACATAAGGTGACTCCAGTAACTTCCGGTGACCCCAGTAACTTCCGGTGACCCCAGTAACTTCCGGTTCATTAAACGAAGACAGTAACAAGTTCAGAATATTATTCAGGAACTAATATTATTCGAATACTCGAAAACTCCAACAACTGACAGACAAGAGACTAGTCACTGAAGTTGAGAAATTACACAAAAGATAAGAGATATTTTTTTCTCTTGTATATTTGTGTGTGTGTGTGTGTGTGTGTGTGTGTGTGTGTGTGTGTGTGTGTGTGTGATTACCTAATTGTGATTACCTAATTGTGTTTACGGGAAAGAGCCCAAAGCTCGTATCTTCCCGTCTCCTCATCGGTTCCATTTTATACTTAGTGATACTTATCATACCTGTCCTTAAAACTATGGATTGAGATAGCATTAACTACCTCCTCGCTTAGCCAATTCCAATTATCAACTACTCTTATACTGAAAAAGTATTTCCTTACATCCTGCAAAGAAGTTTTCTTACGAAGCTTCAAACTATGACCTCTAGTTCTAGAGCCAGCCATATCAAAATATCGATCCCAATCCACTCTATCATAACCATGAAGGAATTTAAAGACTGTCACCATATCCCCCCTGTGTGTGTGTGTGTGTGTGTGTGTGTGTGTGTGTGTGGTGTGTGTGTGTGTGTGTGTGTGTGTGTGTGTGTGTGTGTGTGTGTGTGTGCATGTGTGATTTACCTAATTGTGCTTATTGAAGAGAGTCCTGTGTGTGCGAGTGCATGTGTGTGTGTGTGTGTGTATGTGTGTGTGTGTGTGTGTGTGTGTGTGTGTGTGTGTGTGTGTGTGTGTGTGTGTATGTTAGGGAATAAGGACTTCAATACCACATACATATTTTGTGGATTAAGGAATATACTTATAGAATTTAATCTTAAATATAATATATGTATACGTGTAATTCACTGATTACTATTCAAACAAAGTACTTAAACAAAGTACTTTAAAAAAAAAGTACTATTCACACAAAATACTATTCAAACAAAGTACTATTCACACTAAGTATTATTCAAACAAAGTGCTATTCAAGTCCTATTCAAATATTCATACAAAGTACTATGCACAATAAGTACTATTCAAACAAAGTACCATCTAAACATTCATACAAAGTACTATTCACACTAAGGACTATTCAAACAAAGTACTATCTAAACAAAGTACTATTCAAACAAAGCACTATTCAAACAAAGGATATATTCAAACAAGCACTATTCAAACAAAGCACTCCAGTACACAAGTCCTCTGTTAATAAAAACAAAGTGCTTGAAAATTTTCATTAATGGAAAGTCATGGTGACGGTTCATCAGAGATACCCCCAACCAAGTGATTGTGTACATTGTACACAGATAAGTACATCGAAGAGGAAAATAGAAGCTTTAATATTTTTAGAGAGATATTGTTAAAAGGGACATGACAATGTTATAATATCATCAGTCTCATAGCTTTTTTTGTATACTAGTTATATGTAAGAAGATAAAGAAACTGATTATACGAAATTAAAGCTATTTTCATATATGTAAATGAGATTACTCGATAACAATATTGCTTTTTTATATATAGCGGGGAACACACAAGCATGTTCAAGACCAAGTGGTAAGGTTCACAGGCTCTAAATTATTCTTTAAAAAAAAAAAGCACACACACACACACACACACACGACGGAAGCAAAAACGAAGTCATTTTTATATAGATAATTCTTATCGCGTATGAGATAAAAAAAAAAAATCTTAGGTATCGATTTTTATTTAGTGTAAAAGCTCGGATTCCTCCTTTTAAGACTCATGTTAAATAAACCCGAACAGGAATGTGAACAAAGTGAAAATTACAATTACAAAATATCCTGTAGCTTGAATCAATAGCAAAAAAGATATATAGATACGCAGACAAATAACAGAAATACTAATCTAATTAGATGAAATTTTGGAGAATTGTGATACGACACTGAAATGGAAACATGTTACCTCTCTAACCTAATCTAATCTAATCTAACCTAACCTAACATAACCAAAGTAACTACAACTGAAGGTCTTTTGGACTTAAATAAGAGTGGCCAGGCCAGATCTGTGTTAAGCATTCCTTCAGTTACGGTTCTTTTCCTATGCCTACATCTACACTGAACTTTCTGGTGTATTTGTTGCACATCCCTTACTATCCCTTTACATCCGACAAGTCACAACACTCCCTATCTGCATATCTCTACTTTATTTCTCCGTTTACATCCGACAAGTCACAACACTCCCTTTCTGCATCTCTTTACTTTATCTCTCATTCTCTTAATGCCGTTAAGACATAACCTGCATTGGCCAGTGCAAATGCAATATTCAGCAGTGAAACATCAAATAGAGCAGGTTTGCTGCACGAGCACACACACACACACACACACACACACACGCACACACACACATACACACACACACTTACGGATATGACAATAAAACACTGCTGAATCATATTCGTTACACATCTCTTATTATCCTTTCACATCTGCCAAGTCACAACACTCCATATCTATTTTCCTCTCTGCTTTGTGTTTCTTTATGCCTAGGCCCAACGAGGGCAATTTTCTTCGCCCGTCTTTGTGTCAGTCATAGAAAAAAAAAGTAACGTAATGTCTAGCAATTAATATAAAAAGAAACAATAACACAGCAAAAAGTACAAGCAGGGAGCTCCAAACAAAGCCTAAAGGGGGGTTTACACGGTCAAACGGTTCGTCGAACGCGGTTCGACAGACAAGTGTTTGAAGTGATGTTCGAACGTGTTAACGGGGTATTTGGTTGTCGAACACGTTCCGTGTTCGACAACCAAATACCCCGTTCACACGTTCGAACATCACTTCAAACACTTGTCTGTCGAACCGCGTTCGACGAACCGTTTGACCGTGTAAACCCCCTTAACAGCCCAACAGAGACTAAAGTAGTCCCAAAGGATCAATGTATTTGTCTCAAGCTTGGCTAATGCCACCATACGAAATCCAGCCTACCCTATCCTAGGCCTTACGGAAAGGAGGTCAACTATTTGCGCAGTGCCACAGCCAAGGAATAAGTATACTGCAGAAGGGATCTGTTTACAAATGGCCCCAGTGGGAGGGGAAGGATAAAAGAGACAGCAAGTAGGTCAATGATTGAAGAATAAAAAGAGACAGCAAGTAGGTCAATGATTGAAGAAAACTCAGATTAAAGAAAAATAGATGATAAAAAAGAGACAGCAAGTAGGTCATTGATTGAAGAAAACTCAGATTGAAGAAAAATAGATGATAAAAATAGAGCCAGCAAGTAGGTCATTGATTGAAGAAAACTCAGATTGAAGAAAAATAGATGATAAAAAAAAGAGACAGCAAGTAGGTCATTGATTGAAGAAAACTCAGATTGAAGAAAAATAGATGATAAAAATAGAGCCAGCAAGTAGGTCATTGATTGAAGAAAACTCAGATTGAAGAAAAATAGATACTAAAAAAAGAGACAGCAAGTAGGTCATTGATTGAAGAAAACTCAGATTGAAGAAAAATAGATGATAAAAAGAGACAGCAAGTAGGTCATTGATTAAAGAAAACTCAGATTGAAGAAAAATTGATGATTAAAAAAGAGACAGCAAGTAGGTCATTGATTGAAGAAAACTCAGATTGAAGAAAAATAGATGATAAAAAAAGCGCCAGCAAGTAGGTCATTGATTGAAGAAAACTCAGATTGAAGAAAAATTGATGATTACAAAAAAGAGACAGCAAGTAGGTCAATGATTGAAGAAAACTCAGATTGAAGAAAAATAGATGATAAAAAAAGAGACAGCAAGTAGGTCATTGATTGAAGAAAACTCAGATTGAAGAAAAATAGATGATAAAAATAGAGCCAGCAAGTAGGTCAATGATTGAAGAAAACTCAGATTGAAGAAAAATAGATGATAAAAAAAGCGCCAGCAAGTAGGTCAATGATTGAAGAAAACTCAGATTGAAGAAAAATAGATGATTAAAAAAGAGACAGCAAGTAGGTCATTTATTGAAGAAAACTCAGATTGAAGAAAAATAGATGATAAAAAGAGACAGCAAGTAGGTCAATGATCAAAGAAAACTCAGATTGAAGAAAAATAGATACTAAAAAAAGAGACAGCAAGTAGGTCATTGATTGAAGAAAACTCAGATTGAAGAAAAATAGATGATAAAAATAGAGCCAGCAAGTAGGTCATTGATTGAAGAAAACTCAGATTGAAGAAAAATAGATGATTACAAAAAAGAGACAGCAAGTAGGTCAATGATTGAAGGATACTCAGATTGAAGAAAAATAGATGATTAAAAAAGAGACAGCAAGTAGGTCAATGATTGAAGAAAACTCAGATTGAAGAAAAATGGATGATAAAAAAAGAGACAGCAAGTAGGTCAATGATTGAAGAAAACTCAGATTGAAGAAAAATAGATGATAAAAAAAAGAGACAGCAATAGGTCAATGATTGAAGAAAACTCAGATTGAAGAAAAATAGATGATTACAAAAAAGAGACAGCAAGTAGGTCAGTGATTGAAGAAAACTCAGATTGAAGAAAAACAGATGATTAAAAAAGAGACAGCAAGTAGGTCAATGACTGAAGAAAACTCAGAATGAAGAAAAATAGATGATAAAAAAAGAGACAGCCAGTAGGTCAATGATTGAAGAAAACTCAGATTGAAGAAAAATAGATGATAAAAAAAGACAGCAAGTAGGTCATTGATTGAAGAAAACTCAGATTGAAGAAAAATAGATACTAAAAAAAGAGACAGCAAGTAGGTCAATGATTGAAGAAAACTCAGATTGAAGAAAAATGGATGATAAAAAAAGAGACAGCAAGTAGGTCAATGATTGAAGAAAACTCAGATTGAAGAAAAATGGATGATAAAAAAAGAGACAGCAAGTAGGTCAATGATTGAAGAAAACTCAGATTGAAGAAAAATAGATGATAAAAAAAGAGACAGCAAGTAGGTCAGTGATTGAAGAAAACTCAGATTGAAGAAAAATAGATGATAAAAAAAGACAGCAAGTAGGTCATTGATTGAAGAAAACTCAGATTGAAGAAAAATAGATACTAAAAAAAGAGACAGCAAGTAGGTCAATGATTGAAGAAAACTCAGATTGAAGAAAAATAGATGATTAAAAAAGAGCCAGCAAGTAGGACATTGATTGAAGAAAACTCAGATTGAAGAAAAATAGATGATAAAAAAAGAGACAGCAAGTAGGTCATTGATTAAAGAAAACTCAGATTGAAGCAAAATAGATGATAAAAAAAGAGAGAGAGAGACAGCAAGTAGGTCAATGATTGAAGAAAAATAGATGATTAAGAAAGAGACAGCAAGTAGGTCAATGATTGAAGAAAACTCAGATTGAACAAAAATAGATGATAAAAAAAAGACAGCAAGTAGGTTAATGATTAAAGAAAACTCAGATTGAAGAAAAATGGATGATAAAAAAAAGAGACAGCAAGTAGGTCAATGATTGAAGAAAACTCAGATTGAAGAGCAAGAGAAAAAAAAGAAAGTAAGAAAATTGAAAGGAAAGAGATGAATTTATTAAATATAAACAGATATATTTGTTATTATATGCAAAAGCCATGAGCTCCCTAATAAAAGAGGGTGGCTGAGTCGAAGCAAAACCTTGGACTCTTTGTGGGAGGAAAACAGAGAGGAAGGAATTCAAAGTCCCTTCGCTCCGCCCCATTTAACGACTTTTACGGTGCGCAGGAGAATACGGAGGAGGTATTCTTGCCACCCTCCTCAGGGGGAATATACAAAGGAAAATAAATAAATAAATACCTAAAGAAATACCTAAATAAATAGATAATTATATAAATGAATAAATAGATAAATAGATAAATAAATAAATGAATAAATATGAATAAATGAATGAATGAATATAAAATAAATAAATATAAATAAATAAATAAATAAATATAAATGAATAAAATGTAAATGAATAAATATAAATAAATAAATGGATAAATGGATAAATAAATGGATAAATAAATAGATAAATGGATGGATAAATGGATAAATAAATGGATAAATTTATAAATAAACGGATAAATGGATAAATAAATGGATAAATGAATAAATGAATGGATAAATGGAAATATAAATGGGTAAATGGATAAATAAATGGATAAATTGATAAATAAATGGATAAATAAATGAATATATATATATATATATATATATATATATATATATATATATATATATATATATATATATATATATATACATATATATATATATATATATATATATATATATATATATATATATATATATATATATATATATATATATATATATAATACATTGTTAACAAATGAGTATCAAAGACTGACACACGTGGGTTTGCAGCATCAGTGACTGGAGACAACCTTGATTTGAGGAATCACTTATTCTCGCCACGTAAAGCTAAAATATCCTATAAGGCGTGAGACAGATCATATGAACCACCCACTTACCCTCTGTCATATGTACTGCATCTCATAAAGAACAGAGATGGGACCATCAAGGACAGCAATGAAGAAGAAATTTACTCCAAAAACTATGAAACTTTTTTGGCATTCTCCACACACTTCCTGAGAGTACACTGTGCGTGGAGGAAAGTCATTCACGTGATGCCAGAGAATTAGAAATTTACTCCAAAAGCTATGAAAGCTTTTTGGTACTCTTAACACACTTCCTGAGAGTACAGTGTGGTAGGTGCATAGAGTCATTCACGTGATGCCAGAGAATTAGAAATTTACTCCAAAAGCGATGAAACTTTTTTTTGGCACTTTCAACACACTTCCTGAGAGTACAGTGAGCATGGTGTAATGGGTCAGTCACATGATGCCAAAGAATTAGTAATTTACTCCTGAAGTAATGCACTTTTTTGGCACTCTCCACACACTTCCTGAGAGTTCAGCGAGCATGTTGGAAAGGGTGACTCACGTGATGCCAAGGAATTAAAAAGTTACTGCAAAAGCGATGAAACTTTTTTGCCATTCTCCACACACTTCCTGAGAGTACAGTGAGCATGGTGTAATGGGTCAGTCACATGAAGCCAAAGAATTAGTAATTTACTCCGGAAGTAATGCACTTTTTTGGCACTCTCCACACACTTCCTGAGAGTTCAGCGAGCATGTTGGAATGGGTCACTCACATGATGCCAAATAATTAGTAATTTACTCCTGATGTAATGCACTTTTTTGGCACTCTCCACACACTTCTTGAGACTACAGTGTGCTTGGTGGGAAGGGTCATTCACGTGATGCCATTGAATTATAAATTTACTCCAAAAGCAATGCACTTTTTTGGCACTTCCCACACACTTCCCAGGAATAAAGTGTGCATAGTGGAAAGGGTGAGTTATGGGTAACGTTCCAGTTTGATGATTCCCATATTGCCGATTCCTAGTTTGCTAAGTCCAGTCAATTCCCGAATTTCAGGTCCCCATATTGCCGATTCCCATACACTGCCTTAGTACAGTGTGCATGGTGGAAAGGGTGATTTATGTGTTGGGTTCCAGTTTACCGATTCCCATATTGCCCATTCCCAGTTTGCTGAGTCCAGTTTGCTGATTCCCTAATTTCAGTTTCCCATATTCCTGTTATTCCCAGCTTGACGATTCCCATATTGCCGATTCCCAGCTTTCAGAGTCCAGTTTGCTGATCCTCAAATTTCCGGTTCCCATATCGCTGACTCCCAGTTTGCCAATTCCCAAATTGCGATTCCCATATTGCCGGTACCGAATAATCTGAATGTATTATTAGTAAAGTGCACACAGGTGATTGCAGGGATTGATTTAGGTTAGATTAGGTTAGGTAAGGTTAGGGTAGGTTAGGGTAGGTTTGGTTAGGTTAAGTGGTTGATAGTTACATTGATTTGAGTACATATCGGCAATATAAAAATCGGCAAAGTGGATTCGACAAATTAGAAATCGGTGTTATGGCACTAATTCGATTCACGTGATGCCATGCTCGTGATGGCTTCAAACGAACCTTAAAACGTTTCTCATACTGTTGTACATTGTTCTTTAACAACAAACGTTCTAGATTTCAGTTGTAAAAAAATGGAAATAAATGGAAATAAATGTTTTTGTTTTGTTTGTATTTTGTATAAAATTAAACAAATGGTGGAAAAGAGGTAAAGAAAATTTGTTCATTGTAGTGAACTGTTATAAGCAAACCAATAAATAAATTAATTTATTAATTAACTAAAACCTTAAGTCCATAAATAAATAAATAAATTTATAAAACATCATATTTCAATAACACTCATAGATCTCATTACACAATGTTATCTTTCCTATGAAGTTGTATAAAAACATGTAAAAAAAAAAATCACTCAGACTATTGATGATGAGATAATACACGGAGACAGACGGCAGTTTCTTTTAACAAAACTTAAAGTAAGAATCAGCTTTTAAAAATGACATTTTACAAAATCATTATTATAGCGAGTTGATATGTCCACGTAAGACACTTTTAGTTATATAAATCCATACTGTGTCTTGCAACTTCTGATAAAATTCCATAATACATGAATATTAATACATTAATATTTAACATTTTTATTTCATACATTTTTGCTATATTTCTTCCATCATATACCGGTATTTGATATAATATTTGTGATGGAATGTCGAACATCTTTATTTTAATGTTATGTTGTTTAGCATAGAGGAGATGATTGGTGTAGATCTCCACCCAAGGATGGGTGGAACGGGTCACGTAGGACCCGAGAGAAGGAGAGACTTGTTACAGCCGTGGGTACCATAAGAGCGACAGCCTTGAATCTTGTAAACAGAGAAACATTTCCAATGGTTGGTGTAGATCCCCCTCCCCCTTCCAAGGATGGTTGGAACGGGTCTTAGAGGACCCGAGAGAAGGAGAAACTTGTGGCAGCCGTGGTTACATGAAAGCGAGAACCTTGAATCTTGTACACAGAGAAACATTTCTTATGGTTGGTATAGATCTCCACCCAAGGATGGGTGAAACGGGTCTTGGAGGACCCGAGAGCAGGAGAGACTTGTGGCAGCCGTGGGTACCATGAGCGCGAGAGCCTTGAATCACGTAAATAGAGAAAAATTTCCAATGGTTGGTGTAGATCTCCACCCAAGGATGGGTGGAACGGGTCACGGAGGACCCGAGAGTAGGAGAGACTTGTGGCAGCCGTGGGTACCATAAGAGCGAGAACCTTGAATCATGTAGAGAGAAACATATTCATGTGATATTGCTTCTGAACACAAACCAATGAAAATCCTACAGAAGACC
>JAXCGZ010020809.1:162500-167500 GCA_037179515.1 Halocaridina rubra | reverse complement strand
CTTCATGATGGATAAAGGAATGACTTTTTATTCTTAATGATGGATAAAGGAATGGCTTTTTATTCTTAATGATGGATAAAAGAATGACTTTTTCTTCCTAATGATGGATAAGGGATTGACATTTTATTCTTAATGATGGATAAAGGAATGACTTTTTATTCTCAATGACGGAAAAAGGAATGATTTTCTATTCCTAATGATAGATAAAGGAATAACTTTTTATTCTCAATAACGAATAAAGGAATGACTTTTTATTCTTAATGACGGATAAAGGAATGACTTTCTGTTCTTAATGATGGATAAAGGAATGACTTTTTATTCTTAATGACGATAAAGGAATGACTTACTATTCTTAATGACGGATAAAGGAATGACTTTCTATTCTTAATGACGGAAAAAGGAATGACTTATTATTCTTAATGACGGATAAAGGAATGACTATTCTTAATGACTAATAAAGGAATGACTTTATTATTAATGACGGATAAAGGAATGACTTTCTATTCTAAATGACGGATAAAGGAATGACTTTTTATTCTTAATGATGGATAAAGGAATGACTTCCTATTCTTGATGACGGAAAAAGGAATGACTTTCTATTCTTAATAACGAGTAGACGGGGAAAAAAAATAAGTGTTTTTACTTTATATCTGAAATTGAAGACTGGTCTAAGAATTCCAATCAAAGAACAGTTAAATATATAATTAAAATAATAAAAGACATATTTCTAATTTTATCAAAGAGTAACTGAATATACATTGAAAAAAATGCATTATACATATCTATAGTTTTTCAATCATATGTCCATACATTAAATGTTACATGTATAATTTGATCAAACCTATGTATTATATGTCACTAATACAGTCTTCCTTAAACAACTCTAAATTTTCCTGTAGAAGGTTGAATTATCAGTAACAAGAGAAGCTGTATACACGATTATGTAACAGCTGGCCGCCATGGCCGGGTGATAGAGAACGTGAATTTGATTCGCAATTAATAGTCATTACGTATCCTAACCACCAGTGGCCGCCATGGCTGGGTGATAGAGCACGTGAATTGATTCGCAATTAACAGTTATTACGTATCCTAACTACCAGTGGCCGCCGTGGCCGGGTTGATAGATCACGTGAATTTGATTCGTCAGGTTCTCGGTTCGTAACCCGGTACAGTCTGAGGTTAGAAAGGGCATTCAATCAGGATAGAGGTCGCATTTGCCAACACCAAATTCCCTCGAAAGAAAGCACCGCCCTAGCCCTTATTAGTGATGGGAGACTATGACGTAAAATCGGATCATATTAACAAACTAATAACGAAGGTAAGTAATGATGATGAAATAAGAAAGACGTAAATAATATAAGTACGAGAAAGGTAATTATATAAGTAAAAATAGAAAATAATCAAGATTTTCTACGTACATAGGTTGCATGTACTGCACGTGTATGATGATGATGATGATGATGATGACGATGATGATGATAATAATAATAATAATGATAATAATAATAATAATAATAATAATAATAATAATAATAATAATAATAATAATGATAATAATACTAATAATAATAATAATAATAATAATAATAATAATAATAATAATAATAATAATAATAATAATGATAATAATAATAATAATGATAATGATAATAATAATAATAATAATAATAATAATAATAATAATAATAATAATAATAATAATAATAATAATGCTAATAATAATACTAATAATACTAATAATAATAATAATAATAATAATAATAATAATAATAATAATAATAATAATAATAATAATAATTGGTTCCGGTTTTACGTCACGGACTCCCTTATCTACCAAGGGCTAGGACGGTTGCCTTCTTGCAAAGGACTTGTTTTGGCAGATGTAATCCTTACGCTGAGTGCATGCCTTTGCTAACCTCAGACCGTGACGGGGCGCGAACCCTCGACCTGACGCCTCAGAGTCGGAGACGCTACCGACTGAGCCACGGCGACTACAATAATAATAATAATAATAATAATAATAATAATAATAATAATAATAATAATAATAATAATAATAATAATAATAATAATAATGATAATAATAATAATAATAATAATAATAATAATAATAATAATAATAATAATAATAATAATAATAATAACAACAATAATAACAAATCAACAACAACAACAACAACAATAATAACGCATAACTTCTTCACAATGAAATATACATACCGTAATCTACATAGCATATAAATATAGCATCGCCTGTTATCTACATAAGCAGTTAGTATGTTATAATTACAATACACTTATGCCTATTAATCACGACCTATCAACACACCCAGTAAATCGCGAAAGAATAATTGCCAAGGGTCGTATAAGGGAATATGGAATTACGACTATCGTTGACGTCATCTTCCAGGTGTGTGTGTGTGTGTGTGTGTGTGTGTGTGTGTGTGTGTGTGTGTGTGTGTGTGTGTGTGTGCGTGTGTGTGTGTGTGCGTGTGTGTGTGTGTGTGTGTGTAAATAATTATTTTTTTCTTGCTTATTCTATAAAAAGAAGTTTGTGGTCACCGTGGACGAGTGGTAAAGTTCGCGACTTTGATTCATCAAATCGTGGTTTCGAGGCCCGCCAAAGTCTGAGGTTACAAAAGGCATTCACTCAAGGTAACGTTCACACTTGTCAATAACAAAGCCTTCGCAAAGAGGCACCGTCCAAGCCCTTAGTAGAAAAGGGAGTCTGTGACGTAAAACCGAGCATTCTCTAAACGGAGGTTTGAAACACATATGGAGCACAATGGTTACAGCGACTGCCATTTCATATATTTTAGGCCATCATGAAACAGTTTCCAGGAGGTTCGACTTCAAAAAGGTAATATTGTCCTGTCTCCATATGTGTGTGTGTGTGTGTGTGTGTGTGTGTGTGTGTGTGTGTGTGTGTGTGTGTGTGTGTGTGTGTGTGTGTGTGTGTGTGTGTGTGTGTGTGTGTGTGGGTGGGTGGGTGGGTGTGTGGGTGGGTGGGTGGTTGGGTGGGTCTGTGCATGTGCACATGTTCATGTGTGTGCTCAAGAAAACATGTAATACTCATATATGTAAAAGGCATGAACTATATAACTCCTGATTGGGATTCGACCCTATAACACACTCAAAATTCCGTCATAACTCAAGAGGCTTTACGGTAACTGTGACGTAAATCGGATTCGACCCTATAACACACTTGAAAATCTGTCATAACTCAAGAGGCTTTACGGTAACTGTGACGTAAATCGGATTCGACCCTATAACACACTTGAAAATCCGTCATAACTCAAGAGGCTTTACGGTGGCTGTGACGTAAATCGAGGACCTCCTTACTGACGATTATTTTCTATGCCTACATCAACACTGAACATTCTTGGATATTCGTTACACATCTCTTATTATCCCTGCACACCTGACAAGTCACAACATTCCTCATTTCTGTCTTTACTTTTTGTTTTCTTCGTGCGCAGGTCTGATGAGGGCATATTTTTTTTCATCCTGGTGTCACAAGCATAAAAAAAAATCTTGTGTATTATAGACTCAATAAATGTATAAATGAATGAAAAAATATATAGATGAAATAATAAATAAATAAATGACTTAATGACAATAATATAGCGCACGGATGTAAATAAACAGAGAAGCATACAGCAGTAACAGCATCTTGAACCTCATGAATAATAAATAGTAAATAATGAATAAATATATTAAATAACTAAATGAATAACTTGGGTAATAGTTACACCTAGTGAGAAATATATTCATGAAAATAAACAAACACGGAAATATGTAACAATCTAGAAAACCACATTTCTAGGTCTTCATTTCAGGCTGCCCTCTTCCTATCCTGTCTCGTTCTCTTATTTCTGCCTTGTCCTTCAGCTTCTGATTTTTCTTCTTAATTTTTTTTAGTGCCCGGGCACGATGAGGGAAATTTTTTTTTTTTTTACCATGTCCCAGTGTCATACTCATAAGAAAAACACGTGTTTACCACCCAGATGAAGAAATATCAAGACAGGAAACATCAAATAAAGCGAATTTCCAGAAGAAGAAGAAGAAGTTCAATCTTGAAGGAACGTGAGAGAATTCCAAGAAAACTATATTGAGAATACTTCCATAGAATATAAAAGAATAATAGACAATAATAATAAAATAGATAATGTATTTTTTCATAATATATAAATATGTTTCTCCCTGAGGAATCAGGTCACGCTTTGCTAATATGTTCCGGTTTTACGTCACGGACTCCCTTTTCAACCAAGGGTTAGGACGGTTGCCTTCTTGCGAAGGACTTGTTTTGGCAGATGTAATCGTTACCCTGAGTGCATTCCCTTGATAACCTCAGACCGTGACGGGGCGCGAACCCTCGACCTGAAGCCTCAGAGTCGAGGACGCTACCGTCTGAGCCACGGTGACTACAGTAACGCCTTGCTAATATTTTCGTCCTAATAAGAGTTCATTATTTGGCATCAACAACTACTGGAAAGTTGTTAGTAGTCGCCGTGGCTCAAGCGGTAGCGTCCGCAACTCTGAGGCGTCAGGTCGAGGGTTCGCGCCCCGTCACGGTCTGAGGTTAGCAAGGGCATGCACTCAGGGTAAGAATTACATCTGCCAAAACAAGTCCTTCGCAAGAAGGCAACCGTCCTAGCCCTTAGTAGAAAAGGGAGTCCGTGACGTAAAACCGGAACAACAACAACAACTACTACTGGAAACTTGTTAAATTTTGCTCTTTATTTGTGATTGTCAATGTTCAACTTACAACATTTCCGAGAAAAGTTTATTCAGGTGTTTCATGTAAGGAAATAAGTTAGAATTATTTAAGTGTATATGTGTTTATGTAGGTAGGTAGGTAAGTAAGTAAGTAAGTAAGTAGGTAGGTAGGTAGGTAGGTAGGCAGGTAGGTAGGTAGGTAGGCATGTACATGTATGTATGTATGTATGTATGTATGTATGTATGTATGTATGTATGCATGCATGCATGCATGTATGTAT
>JAXCGZ010020809.1:150000-152500 GCA_037179515.1 Halocaridina rubra | reverse complement strand
TTCTAATCTTTAAATTCTACCCGATGGCACGGAATGTATAAAAGGTTTTTATTTATTTATCCATCTACTTACATATCTATCAAACAGCATTTGGCGGTCTTTCTCCGGTACGCAAATGATACTGAAATGAAAAAAAATAATAATAAAAAAATAAACTGGGTTTCAGAATTAACGTAACATTTTTTTGCATTTATTTATGGTTTATTATTATCTTCTTGCCCTTTGAGTGACAATTAGTGGTCACGGACTGCTTACCTACCCAATGGGGCGGAACGAGGGGACTGGCGATCCCCCTATCCGTATTTTCTTCACGCAAAGAGTAACAGTCTAGTATAGTCACCGTGGTTCAAGCGGGTAGTGTCCGCAACTCTGAGGCGTCAGGTCGAGGGTTCGCGCCCCGTCACGGTCTGAGGTTAGCAAGGGCATGCACTCAGGGTAAGAATTACATCTGCCAAAACAAGTCTTTCGCAAGAAGGCAACCGTCCTAGCCCTTGGTAGAAAAGAGAGTCCATGACGTAAAACCGGAACTAAAAAGTGCCAGTCTAGTGGTCACTGAATTCTACTTATCGACCCAGTGGGGCGGAACGAGGGGACTGGCGATCCTCTTTTCCGTATTTTCTTCCCGCAAAGAGTCAAAAGTAGTTTGCTTTGACTCAGCCACCACTTTTATAAAAGGTAATATGGCTCTTGTATATAGATTCATTCGTTCCGGTTTTACGTCACGGACTCCCTTTTCTATCAAGGGCTAGGACGGTTGCCTTCTAGCTAAGGACTTCTTTTGGCAGTTGTAATCCTTACCCTGAGTGCATGCCCTTGCTAACCTCAGACCGTGACTATCTATATCACCTCCTCTCTTGCAATCCTTAGCCTTTATTAAATCCCTTTCACTAATTAAGCCTTCAGACAAAGCAAAAAAAAAATCTGATATACCAGTTAAACACCATATAAATATATCATGTACGGAAGCATATTCCGGTTTTACGTCACGGACTCCCTTTTCAACCAAGGACTAGGACAGTTGCCTTCTTGCGAAGGACTTGGTTTGGCAGATGTTATCGTTACCCTGAGTGCAAGCCCTTGCTAACCTCAGACCGTGACGGGGCGCCTACCCTCGCCCTGACGCCTCAGAGTCGCGGACGCTACCGTTTGAGCCACGGTGACTACATGTACGGAAGTATATGTGAATGGATATGTAGGTCAACATGAAAGCGAGTTCAAACTGGTTTTGAAGTGACTTAGATCAAGCCCGTAAGCCTCAAGAGAAGTTTTCGTCAACCGCGTCGAGTCACTCTGACCCGACTTCAGAATGGCAGATTTATGAATCTTTGCGGGTTCAACTTCATCTCTCTCTCTCTCTCTCTCTCTCTCTCTCTCTCTCTCTCTCTCTCTCTCTCTCTCTCCTCTCTCTCTCTCTCTCTCTCTCTGTCTCTTCTTCTTCTCTTTACAATAACTATTAGATCTAGTTGTTATAGTGTATTTTAATTTAGCCTACAGGAATAAATATTCCATCATTCAAAAATAAGTTTTTTTTTTTTATGAGTGCGACACAAGGACGGGCTAAAAAAAAAAATCCCCTCATCGTGATTATATTTCAAATATAGTATTTAAATGCCTCTGAACTAGACGACGTGTTCCAAACTTTGATACAGATATAAGCGACCATAACTTCAGCAAAGATGATGAACTCCAGACATACATTAGAAAGAGTTATAGACATACGAATCCAAGTCAAAAATCACTAGTAGAATGTCATGGAAAAAAGTCGCAGGAAAAAGTTTAACCTAACTTAAGTCAACCTAGCCTATCCTAACCTTATCTAACCTAAGTTAGGCTAACCTAACCTACCCTAACCTCATCTAAGCTAATTTAAGCTAACATAACCTACCCTAACCTTATCTAACCTAACTTGAGTTAACCTAACCTACCCTAACCTTATCTAACCTAACTTGAGCTAACCTAACCTACCATGACCTTATCTAACCTAACTTAAGCTAACCTAACTTAAGCTAACCTAACCTACCCTAATCTTATCTAACCTACCTTCATGTAACTTAACCTAATCTGTGATTTTTTTCCTGTGACTTTTTACCTGTGACTTTTTTCCTCTGACTTTTTTCCTCTGACTTTTTTCCTCTGACTTTTTTCCTCTGACTTTTTTCCTCTGACTTTTTTCCTGTGACTTTTTCCTGTGACTATTAGCGGCCACGCTATGTACATTTGGTCACAGAATTACGTGTCTAGGTTTTGGGTGCATGACAAAATGTTAATCTTTGTTTTGGAAGAACAGCGTTGTGGATTTATCATTAAATTTGGGTAATTTTTATTCCTACAGTTGCTTCTACGTCATCAAAGATTTTCCATAAGTTTCCACTTTTTTTGTAGTCGTAAATAGCTTCAGCTGACGAATGAAGAGGTTATTCTATATCTCTGTAAGTGGATTTACAGACGAGAAGGATTAATTATGGTGAATTGTAACACGTGTTACACCATTTTTAATCTG